>BLKR01009004.1:0-287568 GCA_011170035.1 Teleogryllus occipitalis
AGAGAGAGAGAGAAAAAAAACGAAAGAGAGAGAGAGAGAAAAAAACGAAAGAGAGAGAGAGAAAAAAAACGAAAGAGAGAGAGAGAGAGAAAAAACGAAAGAGAGAGAGAGAGAAAAAACGAAAGAGAGAGAGAGAGAAAAACGAAAGAGAGAGAGAGAGAAAAACGAAAGAGAGAGAGAGAAAAACGAAAGAGAGAGAGAGAAAAACGAAAGAAAGAGAGAGAAAAATGCAAGAAAGGGAGAGAAAAACGCAAGAAAGAGAGAAAAACGCAAGAAAGAGAGAGAAAAAACGCAAGAAAGAGAAAGAAAACGAAAGAAAGAGAGAGAAAACGAAAGAGAAAAAACGAAAGAAAGAGAGAGAGAGAAAACGAAAGAAAGAGAGAGAGAGAAAACGAAAGAAAGAGAGAGAGAGAAAACGAAAGAAAGAGAGAGAGAGAAAACGAAAGAAAGAGAGAGAGAAAAACGAAAGAAAGAGAGAGAGAAAAACGAAAGAAAGAGAGAGAGAAAAACGAAAGAAAGAGAGAGAGAGATAAACGAAAGAAAGAGAGAGAGAGATAAACGAAAGAAAGAGAGAGAGATAAACGAAAGAAAGAGAGAGAGATAAACGAAAGAAAGAGAGAGGGAGAAAAACGAAAGAAAGAGAGAGAGAGAAAAACGAAAGAAAGAGAGAGAGAGAAAAACGAAAGAAAGAGAGAGAGAAAAACGAAAGAAAGAGAGAGAGAAAAACGAAAGAAAGAGAGAGAGAAAAACGAAAGAAAGAGAGAGAGAGAGAAAAACGAAAGAAAGAGAGAAAAACGAAAGAAAGAGAGAAAAAACGAAAGAGAGAGAGAAAAACGAAAGAAAGAGAAAACGAAAGAGAAAAAACGAAAGAAAAAGCGAAAGAAAGAGAAAAACCGAAGGAAAGAGAGAAAAACGAAAGAGAGAAAAAAGAGAAAAAAAGAAAGAAAGAGAAAAAAGAAAGAGAAAGAGAGACGGAGACGGAAAGGGAGATGGAGATGGAGATGGAGATGGAGAGAGAGAGGGAGAGAGAGAGAGAGAGAGAGAGAGAGAGAGAGAGAGACGCGGGCGGGCGGACACACTACAGGACCCTGGTAACGAAAAAGAGGATCAAATCAGTTGCAGAACCCAGGTTTTGTGGGTCCTTGATACCAGAAAATCGAATAACGGCAAAACGTCTGTCAGTCTGTCTGTCCGTCAACAACAGTAGTGGCTGAGCTGTTCAGCCAATTGTTCCGACCGACCGTCCGTCCGTCTGACCGACCGACCGTCCGACCGACCGTCCGACCGACCGTCCGTCTGACCGTCCGTCTGACCGTCCGTCTGACCGTCCGTCTGACCGTCCGTCTGACCGTCCGTCTGACCGTCCGTCTGACCGTCCGTCTGACCGTCCGTCTGACCGTCCGTCTGACCGTCCGTCTGACCGTCCGTCTGACCGTCCGTCTGACCGTCCGTCTGACCGTCCGTCTGACCGTCCGTCTGACCGTCCGTCTGACCGTCCGTCTGACCGTCCGTCTGACCGTCCGTCTGACCGTCCGTCTGACCGTCCGTCTGACCGTCCGTCTGACCGTCCGTCTGACCGTCCGTCTGACCGTCCGTCTGACCGTCCGTCTGCCCGTCCGTCTGACCGTCCGTCTGACCGTCCGTCTGACCGTCCGTCTGACCGTCCGTCTGACCGTCCGTCCTGACCGTCCGTCCGTCTGACCGTCCGTCTGACCGTCCGTCCGTGACCGTCCGTCCGTCTGACCGTCCGTCAGCCGTCACCGTCCGTCTGACCGTCCGTCCGTCTGACCGTCCGTCCGTCTGACCGTCCGTCCGTCCGTCTGACCGTCCGTCCGTCCGTCTGACCGTCCGTCCGTCCGTCTGACCGTCCGTCCATCTGACCGTCTGACCGTCCGTCCGTCTGACCGTCCGTCCGTCTGACCGTCCGTCCGTCTGACCGTCCGTCCGTCCGTCTGACCGTCCGTCCGTCTGACCGTCCGTCCGTCCGTCTGACCGTCCGTCCGTCCGTCTGACCGTCCGTCCGTCCGTCCGTCTGAGCGTCCGTCCGTCCGTCTGAGCGTCCGTCCGTCCGTCCGTCTGACCGTCCGTCCGACCGTCAACAACGGTAGTGGCTGAACTGTTCAGCCAATTGTCCCAAAATAGATATTCCCCAATCGATCTGGCTGATTTCGCGGCCCCTTGATGTTTAAACCGATATTTTAATGTTGGGGGGTACTTTACATGAACCCCCTGGGAAAAAATGGCTTCATTGTATTTATTAATTTTTGTTGTTGGTTAGTGTGAAGGACGTTTAAGAGAACGGTCTCATTTTCGTTGAAAACTCTCGACTGTTCGGAAATTGCAAAAATTCAAATTTTTTTTCGGCGTCTTCCTACAACTACAATTATGAAGTTATGTACTTGTTCCCTTAATGAAATCTGTTCCTTAAAGATAGATTTTGAAATATTGCCATGTACAATTTTTCGATCATTAATACTTTCCGCGTAATTTTGCGTGAAAATACGGGCGAGAAAGTACGTGCTGTTAGCACCACTAGTTACTATGGGAGTCCATGCTTGGACGGGCGAGTGTTGATAGAAAAGTGTGTTTTTAGAAACACTGATTATGCGTCTGGATTCAGTACGAAATAGCGAAGAAGTGGTGCTCGTAGGTAATTTTAACGTTCGAGTTGGAAAGAGAACAGCGCGTACCGTTGTAGGACGATATGGTGAAAACAAAAATGACAATGGAGAAAGACTACGACACGTGTGAACAGTATGATCTTAAAATATTGACTGACCATTTTCCAATATTACTAAACAGAAGTCAACAATAAAGTGGGATGTTCAGGTGTACAAAGAGGTGCTTGTTTTGGATCAAACTGTACGCACAGCACAAGAATAGGCGGAATATTTGCATTTTCGGTCAAGATCTAAACTATTTCAATTTTTGAATTTTACCCGAATTCCTGGGTATCTAACGAAACCATAGACACCTCTCACACGGACGGAGACTGCATAGTTTTCTTTCAATTTCTGCGCATTTTAGAATTCAGTAATATAGATTTATTTTGTAAAAACTAATGTGTTTAAAGCATAAAAACGTAATATTGACTGTCTGCTACAAAAGAACTGTGTACTTGCTACTGCAAGGACTCGGTGGGAATCGAAATTTCCGTATACAAACAACGATAAAGGAAAAGCTACCCGTTATTTGTTCGCACACCATAGTTCTACGGATAAGTTAGTGCAGTATCTCTTCGCAGAACTGTCATACTCTTCGTGGTTCTCAAAAAAATTAATTCACACCATACTAGAATTTTGTAAGACGGAATTTAACTTGCGGTACTAAGATTTCTTCAGTAACTTTCTAGTATCAATTTGCTGATCAAGATGGATAATATGTTCATACTTGTTTTCTAAACATCTCATACGTGATATAACATAATAATCTACTCCCTGGCCGTGAGACGCATACAACTACTTCAATTCAAAACAATGAAATTAAAATAATTTCGCATTAAGGCAACTTAAATAAGTAGCATTTATTGTAGTGTAAGTTCTTATAAACAATTCTATTGTCTCACATTCTTCTATTAAGGCATGGATATGAAATATATCTTATATTACACTGAACTTTCAATATGTGTAGATCACCATTCTTACTTTCCTCAACTGTCTTCGAAGATCACTTTAAACAAGACGTTGAAATCCAGTCTGATCCAATCAAACTGTAACCTTCCATTCGCTCTAACCCTGCTACAATTCTTATCGTGTAACATTTTCATTATTCAAATAATACAAATCTGTACAAGTTGAATTTTTGTACGCCACGTACGTTCTCCAGAACTCTAATTCCACATCATAATACATGAAAATTAATTATGCAATAGCCGTGCGAAAGGAACGCGGTGAAATTAACAGTTTCTCGCCCGATATTATCGCGGATTTACATCAGTTTTCCCGACCCTGACTAAAGCTCTTTCACTTCTCCGCTTACAGAAAGTCGAATGGCATCACAAAAGAGAATGGTGTCGACTTCTCCTTGAATATTCTGACAATGTCAGGAAAACAAAACGACGCCCTTTTGTACGTGATTCTGAGTAGTATTGTTATTAACTTCAAACTACTCCAATATTACACTTTCACAACTGGATTATTTGCTCCAGAAGCACGATTTTAAAGGGAAAATTCACTTCCTGGAGTTCGTTTTGGCTTCATTGGCTTTGAAAATTCTCGTTTCATCCTAGAGATGGCATTATTATTTAACAATAATATTCATTTAATTCTGTGACTTTTTAAACACCTCATTAAGACTATTTTGAAACAAAAAAAACTAATACAGAACTTAGTTTTTTTGTCAGTAAACGGTCGTTAAATGATAAAAAAAATTAGAATTAAACACACGTAAATGATCAAATACTTCATCATGATATATTTGAGATACAGCTATTAATCATTATTTTACTGCACAAGTATTCCAGTGTTCACGTGTTAGGCAATGCTCTAGATTCCAGTTTTGAAAGCCCCGACATTTCGAGGCCATGCGAACACGCAATTCATCTGGGTAGTCATTTATAGTGCCCGCTGGTAACCAGAATCTATCTTCCCAGCATTTTGCCGTTATTTTCCCTGTGGTCTCCAAATTTCCCTTCCTTAAATCATATACATAGCCGCGTAAAATTGTAAAAAGTGTCTCTAAGCGAAATAAGGTAAAACGTTTTTTAACAATAATTCCGTCATAAATGAGATTTCCTTACTCCGTTTCCAACTCGAAATCCACATTAGCTCTTTTTCACAATGATATTTTTCGGTTCAATTCTATATAAATTTTCAATGAGTTTATGCTTGGACATTTTTAAAATAAAAATAATTCTCAATTTAAAAATAGATTTTGTTCATAATAGTTAGTTGAAACATTTTAATTCCAGATACAAAAAAAAACGTAAAAAAAGTTCGAAAAAAATTAAAATATTTTCTAAGGCCGTTGAATTTCTGAAAAATTTTCCCAGTAGAAAATGTTATAATAAATATTGAAAATTAGTGAATTTAAGTTTTAAGGCAGTCACTAAAATGACCAGATTATTACGCAATCATTTCATCAACTAATGGGATGGTATCTAGTACAAAAATATTTTGAAATGTCATTTTGGTTTCTAAATCCAGATTTGAAGTAAAAATGTTAACAATGAAAATGTCAGATCCATTGGTAATTGCTGGGAAGAGGCGCTGAGGCAAAAGTGTTTAAGCACCCCGAGAAACAAACACACGGGCAATGCCCTTCATATAGCTCTCTAAACAATTATGTTATCAAACTGTTATTTTACAAGTTTTTATATTAATGAGCCCTACGCCATATACACTTAAACTACAGTGTTGACCGCCGTTACGTGCCCAACGGGTACTTCCGTGTCCCAAAAATGTTATTTTACAAATTGCGCTCTGGAAGGTCAAAAGATGCAACACATCTTGTATAGTGCCTCTCTGCAGTACTTCCAGGCGATAGCAAATACTAAATTCCTTGTTGCTACTTGGAATGTATTGATAGTGTATTATATAATATTATTTAAATCATGAAAACGTGCAATGAAATCAGGGCATTTTACAGGCACTTCAGGCAGGTTAGATTACTCACAATGATTTTATGGATGGCAGTATAGAATAGTAGTGCCTCGCGAGCGTGTTTTCCTGGGCGCCTAAACCCTCTTATACTAACTTCGTTCTATCAGCATTGCCATTGAATCACAATGTTTAATTTTTATACTTTTACATCATATTTGCTATCAGACATTTTTCTAATTATTTAAAAACACTGTTTCTACAAGATAACCACTCCTTTCACTTTCTCGCGTTATTTCGTAAGAAGAGGAAATATTGTAATCGTGCACCGAAAATCAGAGTTTGTTGTTTGTTTTTTTTTTCATTTTTTTTTTCATTAAAACCTCTTAATGGCGGGCCCTAGTAACAAAAAACTGAAATAAATCTTAATCCTTTATGAAGTAAATTACTCTCTTTAACACGTTGTGTAGTCAGACTATGTTTCGTGAGTCTTTGATTTCGAAAAATTGATCTGACCGGTCGGTCGATCGGTCGGTCTGGGGTCAACTTCAACGCCTAAACCGTTCAGACCATTTTCTCCGAAAATGATATTCCCCGATCCATCTTGAACTTGAGGTCCAGCCAGATTGAAACAGACATTTTGATTTTGGAGAGCATTTTAAATGAAGGGTCCAAAACATTTCTCAAAAAGGGCCCCAGTCATTTTATTAAACTTTGTCTTTGGATAACATAAAAACACTTAAAGATGGCGGGGGACTCTTTCATTAAAATCCCCGATTTTTCGAAAATTGCAAAAGTTCACATTTTTTGGGGGTGTCCCTACATCTACAATACTGAATATAAGTGATTGCTTTTCCATAATAAAATCTGTTGTTCAAAGACAGATCTTGACATTAGGTCATTTACAAATTTTTCGAAAATGTTAGTTTACTAGTAATTTAGCGTGATATTTGAGCAATTTTTGAATAATTATTTTCTCAAAAACTGCTCTAAATTGTTTCACTAAATTTCCTCCTCGCATGTAACGGTAAAAAAGTAACTCATAAAAACGGGAGGGGGGATTGATTCTAGTCCCGTTTTTGGCGAACTCGGTAATTTTGAAAACTGCGAAGAATTAACATTGTAAAAGTACAAAATTTAAAATAGAGGTTTTAGTCTTCGATGTCAATTTTTCAATATCAAGGTCCCACGAAACGGATTCTGCCTAACATGGTAGAGCAAGGGAGAGTGTGAGAGAGAGAAACAAGATTTATCCACTTTTTCGATACAATGGCCTCATAATACGAGTTTTTCTGTCAAGAAATCACCGATTTTTACTGGAGTTTTACGTTACTTTCTTTTTTCTACGTAAGTACGTATTATGGCCAGAAAGTAAAAATTAAAAGGATCGTCCTTTGCAGAAACATTAGTCTGCAAATACAATTTAGAAATATGATTTTATTTCATTATTCACTTTATCAATGAAAATTATTGTGGCGTAAAACTGACAATAAAATAAACTAGATATTTCTAAACAATAGAAATATCCTCAATTTCTGTAATAATGAAAATTATTAATTTCAAACATCAAATTACAGTTGCAGAAAATATATTTTTACTTCCTCACTTTTTTTGTAAGAATTGCACAACCTTCATATTTTAAAGAATATTTTGTGAGCAATACACAATGCAAATATTCAAACTACTGAGAAATTTTAAGCATTGATTACATTAAAATTTATATCTGCAGAAAAAAAGAAAATAAATAAATAAACGATACACATAATGTAACTTTCTTCCCAAAATTCTACATATGAGAATATTCTAATTTGTGAAATTACAATAATTTCATATAGTCATAGGAAAGGTTCTTATATTCATATATACATAGGAAATTATGTCAGTTTCATTACAATTCAACTACAAAGGTAGTCTGTTTTCAGATTGTGTATGTACATATTCACATTTGAACTCTACATTACCATAATCACATATAGAAAAATTGCAATAAATTTAAAAGTGGCAGAAACTTTCTACTAGGCATCACAAAGTAACTTACACAGACCATGATTTATTATTATGCTACATTTGAATATATTTTCTCTTTCTAATAGAAGTCTTGTCTTAAATAACTTCAATGATTCTACAATATGATTGCTTGAATTAAAATTATTTATAGGAGTGAGGTTTCCAGGTGGAATTAATGACAATCAGTGCAATACTTCCTTATTGTAGAAAAAATGTCTCTAAATAAATATATATATTATTATTATAGAGAAATAAAATTTCTGTTCAATAAGGAGGGATTGCACTGATGGTCTTCAATTTCACCAAGAAACCTCATCCCTGTGAAATGTTAATTAACATCACAGAATAAATCAAAGAATTTAACACATGAAATTAAAAACAAAAATTAACACAAAATAATTATAACAACGTTTTACTTTTTGTGTTTGTGGAAATCAGTTTTATCTCAATGGAAAATTACCTACATATTCACCTAAACAAAAATTAACACAGTAACCACATTCCAAAATGCTTGGTCTCAGTATTGCTGTGGCTCTCAAATTCATCACTTTGAAATTAATCAAAGACAGTTTTCATCTTGAGAAAATACTGCAATTAATATGGCTTCAGAATAGCCTCACTGAAGGAAATAAAAATAAGATCCCACCATATAATTATCATAAAAGGCTTGAAAAATTAAAATAAATTATTTTTCAGGTAATACTACATATATTGACTTACTAATGTCAGCAGAATACAATCTAGTACTTCTACAGCATTTACCCACAAAAGTGTTATTTTAAAACTCAAGCTTATAAATAACAATTATCTGTGTGCATACTTACAAATGTTAAGGCTATTTATAATATTGATTAAATATGTGGTTGAATATTGCTGAAAATACATACATCCACAAATATTCTTTAGCATATGTTGCATGTTTATAACATATTGTTAAAGAAATAAATGACAGTTCTAAACTATTAAGAAAGTACATCACTTAAAATTATTGTTTAAGCTGTATTTTAATTAAAATTCCCGCGAATGAAAGAAAAAACATGACACCGGCAATGTTTTATTTTTTTTCTAACAATTTACTTTTATACAATAATCTTAAGCCAGTGACTTGAACCCGAAAAAATATATTTAATTCTATTATCACTTTTTAAAATTTAAATATGTATTACCACTGGCAAATGCAAATTATAGAATTTTCTTAACACCGCGTTTCACATTGTACGTCTGTGTATACTAACTGTTACTTCAACGTCCTGTTTTGACATTTAAATCTAACCTCTCGACAGTAAATGCCGTATGTATGTGTACTCTTTCAAACATTTTATAAAAGTAGTTTATTGACAACGCTCAAATACCTGCCCCAAAAGTATTCTTCTTTCCACTTATCCGGACTTCGGTGCGTTCAAGATGTGGCCACCGCGAACAATTTGAATCACCCCTCACAGCAACAACCCAACCTCGAAGAAGCACGAGGATACTGTCCTCTCCGCTCGGTCCGACACATTTAGAAAGTGTTCGTTTACGCCGATGAGAGCGCTAGTTATACAAAGGTTTGATAATACCGCTAACAGATGTCGCGAATATTCTCCTCCGCCATGTAGGAGTCTTCCGTGGTTATATTCTGATCCATACTTCCACTACTTCCACTTTTCCATACTTCCACTTTTAGCCAAGGAAATACTCTAGCTCTATTGGCCTTAAAATGACTAAAATGCGACTTATGTAAATAGCACTATTGTATAGGAATATGCACTCACGTGCAGCATGGAGTATTTTCGTTTCATTTTGTGTTGGCACATGTCGCCAACATACGTAAAATTACCCGTGTGTATCTGAATGCAGCGAATAGTAACATGATGCTGATTTATGTTTGCAACGAAAAACTGACGACTTCTCGAGATTCCGCCAACATTTAAAACGTAGATTGGATCGGAGTTGTTTGCCATTGCTTCGATTTGCGTTATCCTTTTCTTACGTTACGTTTAATTGTTTTATTTTAGTACGTTTCTTACGTTTCTTACGTTCTTACTTACGTTACGTTTAATTGTTTTATTTTAGTTATTTCACGTCTTAAAGCGCTTTCTGACTATTGATGTTTAATATAATTAAAGTTATTTTGGTTAAAAGTGAATTTAAATAGTTCAGTACCAATTTTCTTAGTGTTTTTCATCTGCTATTCATTCTAAAATATTTTGCCATTGAATTTGGTACGTAATTACCACATAATTTTAAGTTACAAAGTCAGTGAAAACCAGGCAGCCCAGAAAACCGACACGTCCAGAACAACTGAAATTTCACAATTTAACACGAATTTCAAAATTCTGCACAAACTATATTCAGGAATTTTCAGGACATGTGAGGTTTCTCAAATTCCCGAATCAAATTAGTACCAGCGGTAATCTGTGACTGGTAAGTACAAATTAATTCAATCTTGCTGCTTAGAGTCATCTTGTATTAAATTAATCCCACTAATAGATATTTCAAAGTTTATTTATTTAAAAGTTTATTTGGCAATATTATTATTAACTACCAATGGAATGTGAATATTAAGATACATCGTGATTTCCTTGTTTTTACTTTCTCGTCTTACTTGATAAGAAGAGAAAGTTTTCTAATTATGCGCCGGTAACCCTAACTACAGCTAATTTAAATTAAGAAAAAATACAACTGGAGAAGATTAGCATTCCATTATAGGAAAGAATTGTGGCACAAATGTAAAAACATTATTTTTAAAACTTTTGAATTTATGATGGGAAATATTTACTGCCCAATGAATGAGTAGGCCACAAAAATTATATTTGTATATAGGTCAATTAACGATTATCCCGCTCTGGATGGCTAAATCCGGGGCCGACCTATGTTGGTTAGTGGGATTTTCCCCAATCAGGTGCCTCCCACCAGAGGGGTATCCCCCAACCGGGACAATCCCTAAGGTCCGTATTTATAAACCTCAGCCAAGGATCTGTCAGGTCTAGCAGGCTGCCAGTATTCGGTTTTGCGATTTATGAACGGCCCTCAGCCAATTCCAGTCGCCTCTTGTCCTCGTAGCAAGCCCCCAGATGGCAGGCCCCTAAGAGCTCTGCTAGTAGAGCTTCATAAATGCTCCCAACCGGTCCTGGCATGTGCGGTAGTGTGGTGCAAGGTTAATGACAGGACAAGGAATAGGAGTGCGAGGAATAGTGTTATATGCGAGTGTATTGTGTTTCAAAGTTTAAAAATGTACTGAGTGATCTAAGGAAAGTTCAGGGAGATCTCTCATTGTCTCAGAACTATGCCAATATGATATAGCCCCTTGTTCTACTGAACCCTTCAATTGATTTGACGTGACATACGTTTTAAATATAAAATAAAAGAGTTGAAAAAATGTTTAAAAATTGCAAATTGGAAAAACAAGTACAGACACGTCTGGTTTATGTATTGATTGTATTTGAGAGAAGTGCTTCAAATGATTTTTCAATAAGTTGCTCGTATCCTCTAGTTTTCTTTAACAACACAATAATCAAATTAATATACCTGCATGGGATTCGAGCTCTCTTCCTTTTGCCCCGAAGAAATGAATCTGTACACGCCACTTAACGACCTCAGCCAACCAGGACGGACACGGTCGGTACACATCTAAATTAAACAAGACTATGGTTTCAGTTCTAGCATGAGAGAGAGAGTAAAATTTGAGAAAAGTAAAAAAAAATTACCTATAGGCAACCAATGAAGGAACCCGGTAAGAGAATCAGGCATATCCGAAAAGCTAGTCACGACTAATGAGATTTGAAAACTAACTAGTGCGAAAACGTCTGTGCAATTCTACAGCACAACTAGTTTTTTCTAAATTTAGCAAAAGGATTTATCCACTTTTTCGTTACCAGAGCCCGGCAATAACAGTTTTTCTGGCGAAAATTCGCCGTTTTCCCGCGCACGATTACATAACTTTTTCTTCTTACGAAGAAGTTTGTGAGGCGAGAAGGAAAAAGATGACATACAAAAATGGGTCATTTCGTTTTGTCATAACAAAAAATTAATTTCTATATTAAACGGCATTGTTCTAAAGTGAAAAGAAAAAAAAAAATGACATTTCATTAAAATTCGCTCCCTGATGTGGTGTCGTGGTAACGAAATGACAACACAGATACGAGCTCTATTTACAGATCTATTTATTTACAAGATTTACACTATTTACAGCTGTGGGGTTACGTTCGCAATCTACCTCCATGACTCGAGCAGCAGTTGCGTTCGCACGCGAGACAATCTTATTAAGAACTCTTCTTCTTCTCTCCGCTCCTCTTGGCGGTCACGGGATCCCCCCCCTCGCCTCTGAGAAATGCGGGGGGCTTCTTGGACCACTTACCGGAGGGTCAGTCTCCACTGGCCAGCCGCCTTGAGTCATGGGTTGCCATAGCGCCCCTTAAGAGTCACAGCTCCCCAAAGGCTTTGTAAATTGCCGGCCTTTGTTTGTTCTCGTGTGACTGTCAGCCTCCGACACCCTTTAAGGAAGTTGGGAGGTCTGGCCACCATGTGGTGACGTTACACTAATTATAAGTATACTTATAATCCACAGTAATAATTACACAAGCACACAAAAAAGTTGTCTGTCCCAAAGAATTAACATATGTATCTCTATGTATGTCGACGCGCTAAATCCGAAAGAAGCCCGAATTGCACCACCACCCTCCAGTTTTGTTTAAACGCGAAAAAATGTGAATTGTATTTTTTGTTTTCGGGGGTTGTTGTCAGACCCAAAGACACAGGGGCGGATTTACATACGGGCTGAACAGGCTACAGTCCGCGGTGGCACCTCATGCCTATTTCTCCGTGTTGATTTCTTCCAGATAAATTACTGTTTAAACTGAGAAATTTAAAATCCAAAAAAGGGCTGCGGGCAAAAGTCCAAATAATCAAAATTTTCTAAAAAGTAAGGATAGAGGACAAAGAGTTCTACAGTTCTCAAAAAAATTCACACTCAAAACTCAAAAAATAACAAAGAGATTCAAAAAAATATCTACCACTTTTCGAAAAAAACACAAAAACTATTATTCAGCAGATCTAACGCAAAATAAAAATCTGACCACATTTCTGAATAGCGAATAAAAAGTTATAAAGAAAGTTTCATTACAATATCCTCGTACGACGTCAAGAAAGGGAAATATGCAATATTTTCTTCTTATTTTTGAAGCTCGAGAGAGAAAAAAATCGAAATCATCATTCATTACTTCTGACCATAGTTCTGGGTAGCGAACAAAGAGTTCTAATGAAAGTTCTAATACACTTTTCTCGTCCGACGTCAAACACGGAAATTATTTTAAAAAATTAGGTTCATTTGCATAGGTTCATTCAATAATTGCATGACCATAAATAGCTCTAAAAGCAAATCAAATCAAGCTCTAAAAGCAATCAAAATTCAAAATTATCGGCCCATTTCTCTTCTATCAGTTTTTTCAAAAATATTAGAGAGACTTTTTTACGTACCAATGGAAACCTTTCTCAGTAAACACGACGCGCTTTTAGATTGCCAACATGGATTTAGAAAATCAAAATCAACGAAAACAGCTATATTTTCTTTTCTTAAAGATGTCGCCTCATCATTGGATAAAAACGAGGCACCTATTGGATTATTTTTAGATCTCTCAAAAGCTTTTGACGTCATTGATCATGGCATTTTACTTTCAAAATTACCTTCATATGGAATCCGTGGTATTGCTCTAGATTTGTTATGTTCGTACCTTAAACAACGATCTCAGAGAGTTGAAATACCTTACTGGAATGATGGAACATTACGAACGCACCTTTGCGACTCTTTGCCCATTGCACGAGGAATTCCTCAAGGATCGATTTTAGGCCCTATTCTGTTCCTACTTTACGTAAACGTTATGCCCTCGACGATTCGAAACGGAAGAACGGTTCTCTTTGTAGATGATACGAACATCCTTTGCAATAAAGAAACCGTAAATAGTACAATATCAGATGTTTCAAATTGGTTCCAAAATAACAAATTAATAGTAAACGAAAAGAAAATGGTTTTAATGCAGTTTTCCATTTCAAATAAACAATTGTGTGCTCCATTGAAAATGAACGGTGTACCATTGACTGATGTTAAGGCAACAAACTTTTTAGGTCTCTCAATTCAGTCAAACCTTACATGGAACGTCCATTTAAATGAATTGAACACAAAATTAAGTTCATTATGCTACGCGTTCAGAATTCTTGCAAATTCAGTCAGCCTTCATACTGCTCGTTGTGTATACTTCGCGAATGTTCATTCCCGTCTGAGATATGGCATAATATTCTGGGGAAATACATCTTATAGCTCCCAGACTTTTAGATTACAAAAACGAATTGTACGAATAATAACCAAATCCCACCCACGTGATTCATGTAAGCCTCTCTTCATTAATCTAGGAATTCTACCATTACCGTGTCTTTTTATTTACGAATCAGTGGTTTTTGTAAAAAATGACTTGCTTAAGGGTGGGAATATATTTTCAGAAAATGCCGAAGTCTATTACTATAACACTCGACGTAGAAATCATATTCATCAGGTGACAGTATCAACAGCTCATTACAAAAAATTCACATACAATACATGTACATTATTTTACAACACTTTGCCAGATGACATTAAACGATTAAATTCAATAGAAAAGTTTAAATCCCAAGTGAAATCGTTTCTGCTGCATAACTGTTTCTATACAATTAGAGACTATACTGAGCATCACAAGAAAAGTAACATTAATTTTAACAATGATACATAATGCATTATTTACCATTTGGACAGTATAAATGTGTATAAACAACCTGTAACAACTATTGTACTACAGCCTCCGGGTCAATGACCCCAATCTCGATCATGTTTTTCGTCCAGTTTCCCTGATCCATTGAGCAAATGCTGAGATGGCCCCTTGTTTTGCTTCTGGACATAAATGTAACTTCATTTTCTGTGCACGTCTTCTAGAATTCAGCGGGAAATACAATTATTCAAATTATCGTTTCCATGTTGTCGCGGCAGAAAGTATTATTCCGAAGGACATGGATAAGAGCCAAAATTTATTGCTTATTTATCCTTAAAAATAGATTTTATTACATGAGAGCTTTTTTTAAAAAAAAAAATAGTATATGACTTAGTGTAGGGATCACAGAATTTTGAAAATGTGCACACAATTCACTTTTCCCCATAGCACGTCATACGTAGTTTAACTGTTTTTTGACGTTAAATAAATAAATAAATCCATCACGTTTGGCAGGGGTCATAATTACAGCGAAACAAATTACCGTTTAAATAACATTATTCCGAAAGTTTCTTCGTGCAAGTATCTGAGAATCCATTTCGACAGTAAATTAAGCTGGAAAAGTGTCGTAGATATTGTTGTAGGGAAAGCGTGGAGATCTCTTCACTTTGTAATGCACATCTTAAAAAATAGAATGATAAACGCGAAGGAAATTGCTTATTTATCACTTATTCGTCGGAATATGGAGCTCGTAATTGAATATGGAGCAATTTGTAGGGAGCCGCACAAGATTATGCAGTGTACGAATTCGGAATGGATTCAGCGTAGGGTAGCTAAATTTACTTTCAGGGACAAAAAAATGGCAGGGTGGGATTCACTCGAATACAGGCCAGCATTGGCAAGACGCTGCACTTTGTATAAAGAGTATAGCGATCGTCCAGCGTACGACGGCTACGTACTACATCAGTAGAGGGGATCACAGGCAGAAAATGAATTTAAGACCGCAGGGAACGGATGTCGGGAAATTCTCTTTTACAAATCGAATGATAAGGGATTGGAATAGATTACCTGCAAAAACCTTTGAACCCTTTCCTCGAAGCGTTCAATAGTTTAGGAAATTAATTTAGGGAATTCCTAAGTTAATGGGTGCCTTAATTAAGAATATTAGGTTATAAGTGAAGAGAGGTGTTATGCAGTGTTGAGCAAAGAAACAATGAAGGAAATGTTTTGTGTTGTAGTGAAGTGAAGAGCAGCGCAGTAAAGTGAAGTGAAGGAGAGTGCAGTGCCAGTGCAGTGCGTTCTTATTTGTCCAAACATTCAGAGCGGTTTGAGATTATGAACGTTTCTTTTCTTTTCCTTTTTGTAATTTAATGTTTTATGAATTATCAGTTTTATATTATTATTATTATTATTATTATTTGCATGAAATATATTACCTTATTTATGTAATTAACTGCCACCGGGTTACACCCAATATTAGTTTAAATAAATTTATCTTTATCTTTTATCTTTATTCTTTTGTAAAACTCATTACAAATTGTAGAACATTTGGTGCGAAAACTAAATTTTTCAAGCAAATATGAACAAAAATTTGACAAAAACTGCTTTTCATACAGATAAAACATTCTTTTTTTTCAGCGCAGATCATCATTTGCGAGCGCACTCAATGTCAAATGTTCGGCTATTTGCAGATGACCGCACGATATATAGCATTATAAATTCGAAAGATGAAGAAAAAATTCTGCAACGAGATCTTGATGCATTATATTACTGAGCGGAAAATAATTTCATGACCATAAATAGCTCTAAAAACAAATTCATCACGTTTGGCAGAGGTCATAATTACAGCGAAACAAATTACCGTTTAAATAGCATTATTCCAAGAGTTTCTTCGCGCAAGTACGTAGGAATCAATTTCGACAAGTAAATGAAACTGGAAAAGTCACGTAGATTTTGTTGTAGGGTAAGCGTGGAGATGTCTTCCCCTTGTAATGCGCATCTTAAAAAAGAGAACGGTAAACGGGAAGGAAATTGCTTATTTATCGCTTGTTCGTCCGATAATGGAATATAGAGCAATTTGTTGGGATCCACACAAAATTATGCAGTGTAAGAATTTAGAAAGGATTCAGCGTAGGGTAGCTAAATTTACTTTCAGGGACAAGAAAATTGCAGGGTAGGATTCACGCGAAAACAGGCTTTGTATGAAGCTTATAGCAGTCTTCTAGATTGGAAAGAAGTTAAAGGACGGCTAAGTATTCCTACGTACATCAATAAAGGGGATCATAGGCACAAAATCCCGCAGAGAACGCATGTCGGGAAATTCTGTTTCACAAATCGAACTATAAGGGATTCGAATAGATTGTCTGCAAAAACCCAATCCTCGAAGCGTTCAACAGTTTAGGAAATTAATGTAGGGTATTTCTGAGTTTATGAGGGCGTTAACTAAGAATATTAGGTTATATAGTGAAATGAGGTATCGTGCAGTGTAGAGCGGAAAAATAATGAAGGAAATGTTTTAAGTGTTGTAGTGAAGTGCAGTAAAGTGAAGAACGGTGCAGTGCCAGTGCAGTGCAGTCTTAATTGTATAAACACTCAGTGCGGCTTTAGATTATATACGTTTCTTTTCTTTTTCTTAATTTAATTAATTTTTTATGAATCACCAGTTTTTTATATTATTATTATTATTATTATTATTATCATTATTATTATTATTATTATTATTTATGTTTACACATTGCTGGTTCACAAGACGACCTGGTGCTCAATTAACAACGGGCTTTTCACCGTGTTATTTGCTATTTATTTAAGAATCTGAATTTAGAAAGTTCCGGACAATGTGGCAAGTATTTAAGATGACAGAGTTCTACTTAAATTTAAAAGCCTTAAAGGGCTAACAAGTTTTTGAAGGTTTTCTTTGGCGTGTTTTTCTATAAGTCCATTACTGGAGATAATTATTGGGAAAATGGATATTTGGTCCTGTTTCCATTGATCTTTGATTTGATATGCCAGATCGCTGCACTTCCTTATTTTTTTCGAGAATGCTGTTTGCATGTTCCTATAGGAAGGGACTGCAACATCAATGAGAAAAATAGTTTTTGGCACCTTGAGAGTTATCACAATATCTGGCCTGTTATGTTCTAGAGTTTTGTGCGTCAAAATCGTGCGATCGAAATAAATTCTGGCCTTTTCATTTTTCAACACAGGTTCCGGTTTGTATGTGTAGTAAGGGGCATAATGATCGCTTAATTTATAGTTGGTTACAATTTGTTGGTGTATAATGGAAGCGATCTGGTTACGGCATTGTGTAATCTGTCTGTGCGTGTATCAAGGACAATTTTGATTTATTGAGGAAGTATTCTCTGAGTGAAGTGATTTGTTTTGAGTGTAGTTCCTGGATGTCAGTTATGTCTCTCCCAGGCTTCTCGGCAGCACAGACCTCTCCATACAAGATTTTGGGCGATGCTTTTTATATTTTGTCATTGTGGTACGAATTAGTCTTTGAAGATTTTGGAAGTCAGTTGAGGACCATTTAATAATACCGAAGCAGTACTTAAGAACATAGGTATTTATGGCTTTTACAAGGTTTTTTATTATTAGTAGTAATATTATTATTATTATTATTATTATTATTATTATTATTATTATTATTATTATTATTATTATTATATTACTCGCATGAAATTTATTACCTTATTTATGGGTTACACCCATTTGTAGTTTAAATAAATTCATCTTATCTTATATCACAACAATAAGACGTCATTTTCACAGATTTTCAGCAGACGAGTCACGACGCATTTGTTGCATTTCAATCTGATATTGCCTAAAGGCTAGCAGTTTTTATTTAATATATTTCAAAGAGGTTTTAAAGAATTTCTAAAAGATTAATTTGTAAACGTATAATAAAAGTTGGAATGTAAGGAACAAACAAAGAAATATGAAATGTACAAATTCTCAGTTACGGGCCAGTCCGGATAACCGAAATCGCTAAGACAGTAGTGCCGTGGCGATCTCGGACGGAAGGATCGCGGGTTCGAGTCCCGCCTCGGGCATTGGTGTGTCTGTCTGTGCCGTCCATTCATCCTTCATTATCATCATCATTCCATCTTCCATCACCCCAGGACTAACAATCCTGGGGTATAAAACCAGCCTAATGCTGATCCTCCTGATTAGTTACATGCAAGACTTGCAACGTGATAAATTGATACTTATCCCGTGCAAGTGCATGCCCTGCGTGGTCCAAGATGGCCTAGTCGCGAGCACAAAAAAAATCTGACTTGTATAACATCCAACTGACTGGAATTTCTTCTCATAATTACATGTATGAAGCGCAGGATATTCGGAGCGGGAGACTATTTTTAACGCCAAATAACTCAAAAAATACTCATGTTTTCGAAAAAATTCAACATGACCTTATTGGAAGATCTGTTTTTTATGAATACATTTCATTAAGAAAACAATTATTTCTTCAACAATTCTTCACAATTGTAGCTGTAGAAGATGCCGAAAATTTTTAATTTTTTAAATTTTCGAAAAATAAGGTTTTCAACGAACATGAGACCTGCACGATTCTCTTAAGCGTCCTTTACGGTATCTGAGGTCCAAATTTAATAAAAAAATTGTGTCGTTTTTAAGAAAAAATGGTTTAAAGTAAATAAAAATTGCGTATGTTTGACGCAGAATTTCGAGAAAAAAATACTCATGTTTTCGAAAAATTGAACGTGACATTATTTGAAGTTGTTTTTGATTGACACATTTCATTAGGGGGAAAATGTTTATCTTCATAAATGTAGTTGTAGGAAGACGCCGAAAAAATTTTGAATTTTTTCAATTTTCGAAAAGTCAGGGTTTTTAACGAACATGAGTACTACATTCTCTTCAATGTCCTTCACACTATCCAACAATAAAAAATATTCAAAAACGAAGAAACCGTTTTTGAGAAAACGTAAAAAAAAATTAAAATGGCCTATATTTCACGCAAAATTACGCAAAAAATACCCAATTTTTCGAAAACTTTTACTTTAAAATTTCAAAATGTATTTTCCACAGAACAGATTTCATTAAAGGAAAATATCTCTATCTTTGACATTTTAGTTTTAGAAAGACGCCGAAAAAATTTTGAACTATTGCAATTTTCGAAAAGCAGGGTTTTCAACGAACATGAGATCTGTTTCATTCTCTTAAACGTCTTTCACACTATCCAACCACAAAATTCAATCAAAAACATTGGAGCCATTTTCTTGTAAATTATGAAAATGTCCCAGGGGCTTCATGTGAAATACCCCCAAAATTAAAATTTCGGTATCAAATTTTCGTTGCGGCGACATCAGCCAGATCGATTGGGGAATGTCAATTTTGGAGAAAATCGGCCGAACGGTTTACCCGCTAGCGACGGACAGAGGGACAGACGTTTTGCCGGCAATATAAGAGTTTTTCTGCCGAAAATTCACCGCTTTTTCCTGCAGCTTTACATTAATTTCCTCTTCTTAAGAAGTACTTCCTTAAAGCAAGAAAGTAAAAATCTCTGCCCCCCCCTCCAATGTTCAGTTGGATCTACCATTATTTACGCCTCACAATCGGCTGACCTCGATTTCCAAACATAAATTTAAGGCGTTTCTCTACCTCCTTGGTTACGATATTTTGATCGCCCGTTACAGCCAGATCTATAAATAGACACGCTTTTACTCCAAATCCTGGATGACAATATCCAGTTTGTAAGTCCTGTGGATAAAATACCCACTCGGAATTTGAGACGAGGTAAATATTCCAAAAAAAATTCAAATTCCGGAAATGAACGAAGTCTCTCGGGATTACGTCGATTAAAAGCTTATATGCGATCGACTATATGTTGCAAGATCGGCTCAAGCGTATTGTGGTTTGACATGTCTATAGCGGCATAATCGATTTGCAAAAATTGTTAAATGAATTGATATTAAAAAAATGAACATGGCAGCTCGTTTTTGCGTTGCAAAAATGAACCCTGTTGAAGTTACATAAAATAAACGTGATGACAAATAAATGAGATAATAATTTGATGACAATTTAATGATAAACATGAGAATTTGAAAAAATCTGTTTTGTATTTTTTCCTTCGTATACATTTTTGGGGGGTGATGGAGGGGGAGGGGGGACCCCCAACCGGGTCAACTACCGGACTTAACACCAATCGCCGGCCCTGGAACTTCAAGGGCGTTACAGTTCTGCCAGTATCCCATCGTGCCTTTTCATGTATTCGGTCTTTGCCAGAATTGGACAAGCTGAGACAAAACAATCAATGGTTTCTACTTGTTTCTGACAGATACGACATTTATCACCTTGGGAAATTTTGAGAAGCGCTGTATCATAATGCTGTGTTCTCAGCGCCTGAACTTGAGCTGTTTCCGATTGTGGCTTCATTCTTCCCCTTTCAAGCCACATAAATGATTAATCTTTATTGATGTGTACCTTATCCATTTTTTAAGATATTATCCATGAAGTGGTTTGTGTCTCCACGATTACTTTACCATTTTATGAGTCTCGTATTTTATGGTAAGTAGCATTAGAAGTTCAGTGTCTGATATTCTGCGTGCGTTGCATAGTTGTCTTCGCAATGCTTTTTGCTATACATACAATGCCTTCGTTTTCCATTCTTCGGTCAGATTTAATGTCCAGTTTCATTAGTGGGCCTTGACTTGACTGACTACATACATTCCCATCCCGACTATCGGTTTGTGCCAGGAGGCTTCAATTTGTCTGAGGCCTCTTCATCCTTCCTTACGTGACCCATAAAGTCTATGTAGTACATCAGATCGAAGGTGGGCGACATGATGCATTGTAAACAGTTTTCTGGTTTTTAGATTCCTCATTCTAATTTCTTGCTCAGTCCAGTCAACTGGTCCGAAATTTAACTCTGCTATAGGCACCGCCAAACTACCAATTGCAGATATTTCATTCCAGGAATTCAGAGCGGACTGCAAGAAAGGTCTCATTCTGCCGATCCGGAAGTATTTTTTTTAAAACGTCCGTCCGTCTGTGAACACTATTAGCGCCTAAACCATACATACGATCTTTTTCAAAATGAAGAAGTCCCTGTCCATCTGGCTCTAGTTGAAGCTTTGAAATTTTGAAAAATATTCTTTAATATTTGGGGGTACTTTACATGAAGCCCCCGGACATTTTCAAAATTTTCTCAAAAACGGCTCAAAATTTTTTCTTTAAATTTCGTGTAAGAATAGAGTAAAATACACTTATAAAGATGGCATAGGTCCGATTTTCGCGGTTAACTCTGAATTTTCGAAAATTTTAAAAGTTTGAATTACTTTTGGCGTTTTCCTACAACTATAAAATTAAAGATAGAGGTTTTCCCTTCTTACAAAATTTGTCGTCCATAATTAGTTCTTTTATTACGGTCATGTGCATTTTTCGAAACTTTTAGTAGTTTTCGTGCAATAAAAGTGAAATATTTGCAATTTAAAAAAATTACAAAAACAAGATTTTCTCAAAAATGGCTCCAAATTTTTCCTTTAAATTTTTGGTGGCGGTAATGCCAGAGGTACCCTATAAAATGACATAAACGCCATATTGCTATATTGTTTTGTAACCGTAAAGCGAGTCCACACCACGGAAATTAGAAAACATTACTATGAGAAAGTCTGTGCCATTCTGTAGCATCTCTAGGTATGATCTGTGCTAGAATGCGAGATATTCTTAAAAAAAGAAAAAAAATATTTTTTTTTCAATTTTTCTTTCTTTTTTGTTGATTGTAAAGGTCAAAATTGGATATAAAACACTGGAAAAATTCTCCAAACATCTTTGTCATTTATAGCAAATTGCAAGAATAATTAAAGTCAATACTGGTAGGCGTAATTTGGTTCAAAAAATTTAAACTTATATAAGAAGCTAAAAATCACTTTTTTTCATTTGTAAGAAGTACTTTGGGTAAATTTATTTAAATTCTATGGAAAACTGTTTTTTTAAACATAAACTATGATTTTCAACATAAAGTTTATAATCCCTGGGAGCACTTTTGCCAATCTTACTCTGCTACCCCCTTCATGGCGAAAGTAACAGAGAAAAAAGTAAATAATAACCAATAGAATATGGGGAACCACAGCGAAGTCATGCAGGACGAGTGTTATTCATTACTTGAACCCGGAAGTTCATGCATTTATTTTACCTAAAATAGGCGGGTAGAAACGCATTTATTTATACCAAAATGGGCATGCAAAAAGACTGTGGCTAAAGTAAGGGAGCAAAAAGGCATGTAAGCATTTAAAAATTGCAAAAATAAGCATTGAAAAGAAACTATTGTAAAAAGTTAATAATTAAAATAATTCACATTTTTATTATAGCTTTAAAATTTACATTAGCACTTAGTTTGTGTACGGAAACGATCTTTTCTAAGTAATCTTCATTCCGTATGACCTCCATATATGATGATTAAGAATTGTTTTTTTCTTCAATGCCAAAAATCAAAAATCTTGATTCATATCTTTCTTCTTCATTTATATTTTTAACACTACCTGATTCCGGGGCTTCCACTTCCACAAAAAGACAAAACACGACCATGCCTTCATATTGTCCAGGCTTCCAAGTATGTTTCCAGTGTCCAGTGTATGATCAGTGTCGGGAGAAAACAATGCAAAATAATGACGAAAACGTAGAAAAATGCAAAATGCCAAAAACAGACACCAGAAGCTAAAATAGACAAAAAAAGGCAAAATGAAAATCTACTAAAACAACTCCAAAAATACAATTAAATGATTCCTGTTGCTAAAAGTCATAAAATCATAACAATAATAAAAAGGCATTTTCCCAACTTTGGGGGTCTATTCATGACATGTTATTACTTCAAAGTTAAGTGCAAATTATACAGTACATAAGTATCTGAAGCTGTTATACACCAGTGCAGTCACAAATGTGTGCCAAGGTATTCTGCAGAAGGAATTGATGCAATTTTTAAATGGTTGTATGTGAATAACATTTTTTATTAACTCTTCCAAAACAAAAATAATTAATTCTAAAATACCACGTATGACTGTATGCCGATTTAACCATCACCACCACAGGTTCAATGTTTACTTGCCAGGCCACAGGTAGGCCTGTCAGACCCCCATGTTTTATACCTCAGAGATCCTTTTTTTTTTTTTTTTTTTTTTTTTTTTTTTTTTTTTTTTTTTTTTTTTTTTTTTTTTAATTTCCACTCTTTGCGGTTCTCAAACAGTTTTAATTCAATAGGTTAATTATATAGTGTAAATACAATAGTGAAATAGTACTATTGCTCTGTAAAATAAAGAATAGTAATAAGGAGGAAGAGAAATCAAAAACTGAATAAGTATCAAAGTAAATAAAATAAATTTAAAGGAAAAAACACAAAAATCAGAAGATCAAAATGAAACTAATAAAAGTAACTAAAAGTAATTCTGCAGAGTGCGGATAACTGGTTCTGAAGGTTTTATCTTCATTATGTGAAGAACCAGGGACATCCATCCTGACAACAATGAAAGAATCTTTCAACGGACATATTTCAGCAGAATGAAAAATTAACTAATTAAAATTTATTGTCAGCCGACCTGGATGGCCGAGGTGGCTAAGAGCGAGTACCGACTCAGCGCTTCGGTCCGAAGGGTCGCGGGTTCGAGTCCCGCCTTGGGCATGGCTGTTTGTCCCTTGAATTTGTGTATGTGTTGTCGCGGAGGGCCTCGCGTTCTGCTGACCCCAGATCAGAGGAGCCCGCAAGTGTTTGTCTAGTGTATGGTCGAGTATGCGTCCCTTCGGGATGTAAAGGGCAACTGGCTGTCGGCTGGATAAAAGCCCTAGGAAAAAAAAAAATTTATTGTCAGCTTAAAATTATACTAAACCCTAATTAGCTATTACTTATACCAAGGAAAAATCAATAGTAAATGGAAGCCACATGCATGTAGGCTTCAGAGACCTACACATGTTGGAACTGCCAGCCATATGTAGGCCTCTCAGACCCCCCTATCTATTGAAGAAAAAATCTTGCTTACCTGATAATTAGTGATTTGGAAGTGTGTTTAAATCAGCAATCAGTCTTCAAGATACTAAATGAGATTTATGTGGTAGTCTCATTAGCACAAATGGCACAAGAGTGCCAACAATTGCTAATGAAAATTCTCTGTAGGTCCCATAGGCCTAACCATGTTGTTGAGAGTTACAAACATATTCCTGAATAAACTAAATTGTACATCAATTTCTACTGTTAAAATTTGTAAACATGAAAAGCTATTAATGGTATCAGAATATAATTATCCATGCACGGTTTTGGATACTCACATCAAATTTCACAGGTTCATGATGTTTGACAAGTCGAAAAGAATATCCGGTTGCATTTATTTAATAAGGATTTGAATAAAAAAGTGCTAAGAATTTTGTATAAAGCGCTAATTGAATCAATCATATGACATGGAGTACACATTTGGAGTAATACAAGCCAAAAGCATCTAAATAAAAGTTCAATTTTTTTGTTTTTTTAAAAAATTTGTTGTGCTTACAATTCGACACAACGCGCCTCCAAGCCCTTTAGGGGGCGTTGAGCACTTTTTGAGCTGGGGAGTAATCCTCCACTAACGTTTGGCGCGTCACGTCTCATCGCAGTCAGTTGTCAAGAGGACCACCAGGTAACATCTTCGCATATGCGCCTTCTGCTACGTCCTCCTGCGTCACTACCCAGACGCCAGAATTGAGAAGGAATAAGGATAGGGGTAGGGTTTAGGACATTTCACAGGGGTTTGACTAGCCCTAGTGAAGCAGCGAAACTCATTTTGTTGGAACAAATTTCACATGAGATTCGATGGGAATCGAACCCAGACCTCAGTGGTGAAAGGCTAGCGATTTCGCTATGTGCCACGAGTGAGCTTTCTAATCTAGCAGGAATGGAGAAGGAAAATCCCAAAGTTGCAAAAATCTTATAGTTGTATTGTACAAAGATATTGCATGGGGTCGAACAAACTGCTATTGGCCAAAAACTATTCTATGAAGCTACAACTTCTCATAAGTTTCTTTGAGACATGTTAGACTTCATATACAAAATTTCATCAAACTCCAAAATTTTCCGTTGTGCGAGGCACTTGTCCATTTGGCATGAAATGCCCCTTAGATTTTATGTTAGAAATTTTTGGGGATCCAAAGTAAATTTTTAATGATAACTTTTTGTACTTTTTAAAAAATACATTTTCTCACATAAGAAAGTTTGCCTTTAAAACAAGAAGCAAGACAGTTTTTCAATAAATAGTATTGATCCAGGTGACGCCGCGTTGTCCGTCGCCCGTAGTCCAGGTGACGCCGCGTCGAAGGCTGAGGTGCCGACGTTTCGACCAACATGTCGCGGTCCTCTTCAGGGCTGTACAGCATGAACACATGAAAACTACTGGTATTTGGAGGAACTTGGTATCTGTCAAAGAATTTTTGAATCCTGATTCAGAACACTAGCACCACCTCAGTGATAAGATATAAAACGAACCTTCAACAACTATCAACCAGAGTTAAAATGATGAAACTGCAATATTTATTTTGAAAATTAATATCATCTCTTCTTGAAATTATATGTTATATTGAATGTTTTACAGGAGTTATGAAGAAAAGAGTACAAAATTGGAAAAAAAAGTACAAAAGAGGTACCTTCTGGAAGGGTAATGGTACTTTTTGAAGAGTATGTCTGATAATCCTGAGAGGGGCTAAAATGAAGAAAGCAACCCTATAAAACTGACTGATCACATGGATTCTTTTAAAATTATTGATTTCACTAGCAATACTGGGTTGTATATTTCAGTAACAAAATAAGGAGAAGATAATTTGAAGCTAATGCCAAACTTTTTTGGAAAGGATTAGACTCTCATTCTCATTTCACATCAAATTAAATAGAATAGCACTTATCTCTACAAAAATTATAGCTATTGGCATTAAAGGAAAGTACACATAGTGAGGTTCAATAAAAAGCATTTTATTTTCCTGGAAATTTTACATTTTCTGTTGTAGAAATTCAAGGAAGAAACTTTTCATAAATACATAATGTGATAAAAGTAAAAGTTGAAGAATATCTTTTATGTTTATTTTATATATCAATCACATCTAAACAGCACTAAACAGCATATCATACTAAACAACCACTTCTGCTCATCTTTAAATAAACAAAACAGACAACAAATTGGATAGAAACAACAGCTTTGTCTTCCACTTGATATGAAAGATATTTGTAATAACAGGGCAGTGAAATACACTTTGCTAGCAATAAATGATATTTGTATAGAGTACATACAATTCATGCATATGCAGCAACATGTTACAAAACTGGAAGTCATACTTATAAAAACAATTAAGATTATTATAGCATACTAAACTGGCCAAAACATGGGGACATTAGAATTAAGAAGTTTCTTTTGTATTTTCTGTTGATCAGCATCAACCAGTCAAAGAGCTTTCATTTTGTACTGATGAATACTGTTAGTTATCTCATTTGTAAACCATGTCATGAATATTTCTCCCACAGAACACATACAAATACAGTGCAACTTGCATAGTTTGAACATTTGAGTACGTTAGTTCAAGTTTTAAAAAGGTATATTACTGACCAGCAAAAGGCTGGAATGCAATAAATAATTAACAAATTTTAACTCAATGTTATTACATCATATTTAAAGGTCTTAAATGGTATATGGTATCTTATCTGAAGAAATTTAAAAACAACAAGAAAACATTCTCTCATTTATCATTTGACACTGAAGAGAGAGAGAGAGAGGGAAAAAAAGAAAAGAAAAGAAAAGAGAAGAGAAACTTAGTATTCTAGAATCCCTTTTAGTTTCAAGATTGAGAAAGCTTGAGAAAACAGTGGTATAAATTATTAGACTATCCTCGCTGAAACCAAGTAGGATCTAATATTCTAACACTAAATTAAAACACGGAAATAAATATTCTAAAATGAGGAATTACTAAAATGAGATTATTAAAAAATTGCTGAAAAGAAACTGCCATTACCCCCATATTCATTAAATTTAGATTATTGGTTAGTCATTTTAAAAATGGGTAATTGAATGCATGAGGAAACCTACGCTTCTTGAAAATTCAACATCACTATAGAAAACAGAAATCATAAAAATCTTCAATAAAAGTTAATTCACAACATTCAGAAATAAAGGTAACTTCTTCTCATAATTCAAGTAATGGAAGCAAAGACTTGGAAAGTAATGGAAGCAATCTTTTTTAGAACAGCAGACAATACCAAAATGAAAAAAATGGTTTGTCTCCAGTTCTACAAATATGGACAAGGCTGAGAAATTCTTAACAAATTCTCCACTATCAAATAAGATACTTTGGTAATACAAAAATCAGTTAATAAATTATAATAAATGTATGTTATTTTTGTAATTTATTGAAGTCATTGGGAATCAAAAGCTCTTGACAAACTAGCTTTCAGTTCAAATTATGAAGTTTACACCGATACTTGCAAAGTACAGCTTAATGACAATCCTTCATTCCATCCTAGCACTATATGGCATAAATCTTCCTCATTTTGCATTTCATGAACACTACATTGAATTAATGTTAATACTTCTGTAAAAAAAATCCTGGTATTGAAATATTTGAATATCTATGTTGCAAGGAAGTTATGCTGTAAAATTGATATGAATATGACAAACATTCCATGAATACATACGGATGCATACCACAAGTATTTGGGGATTGTTCCTGCTTTCCAAAATTACATTGACATTAAACATTATTGTGAAACTAATTATTACAACCTATAAGGTCACGTGTTAGTCTGGAAAACTTTGGAAGAAAAATTCATGGAAATTAAATTATGGAAGGCATAATCATATTTGCTGCTCTGTCTGAAGCAATACACTACAATTCTCCCCATGTATCTCTTAAATAATTTGTGCACCATGCCGATGTGCATAGTAGGAAATGCAACAGAAATATAAATATTCAAGATAAATTAAAGATGCAAATTTCATATAATCACATATAAATATGTTGATACCTCATTGCACATCATATTACAATTTATTTTGAAAAATTATATATTATGCAAAATAACAATGCACTTACTGATTCAAATCTCACAATTTTTGCCACTCTCATAAACCTGTATGGCAATAACAAACAAGCAAAAGTATCTGGACAATTTAAACACTTAATATATTACTATGCCATATTTTCTACACATAAAATTGCTGACCTGTGCATAAAAATGCTCAAACAACATGGTCGTTATAATGGCACTTGGCAGTAATTTTTTCAGGTCAAACAATATAATTAACAGCAAAAAAAGATAGAACCTTTCTTGGTAAACCAAAGTTGAATGAGAACGGATACAACAATCAACACATTTTGTTGCTGATTTATTCACAAATAAATTAAAACTTAAGTGGAAACATTATATAAACTTAAATGTTTCCCTCTTCTTCACATTTAAAAGCTGAAGCTAAAGTGTGAAACATACATGAGGTTCCATGTGTTGGTTCTTTTGATACCATTTCATTTCTTACCAAAAGCCACCAGATGACTGTCCACCTGGAGGATTCTTAACACGGATGCATGATTTCCGAGCACTGTCATCCAGTTCCGCTGAGAAGAAAGAAAATACATATTAGAATTGTCAATGTGAAAATGCATATTATTTACGTGTACATATTCTTTATATGTGAAAATGCATATTATTTACGTGTACATATTCTTTATATGTACACACACTCCCTCATTCATTCTTCTGTACATTTGTTTCACTCGCTCTTTCCTACAATCTTTCTCTCCTACTTCATGTTCTCCCTCTGATCATTCATAAATCATTTAATTTTTCCAATTCCATATCTGCTGGAAAAATATCTAATGTGTTCCCAGAGAAAAAAAATCCTACAGTGCTAAATGACTAATTCAATTTCAATTCTGTTAATCCAATTTCCACACTCTACAATTTTGAAATTGTCTTTAAGTAATTGAGCGATTAAGTAATTGTGCTACGAATTAACATAAAGTTACAAATTTGGTTCTATTTCAAATAAGCAAGCTCCTTGGCTTAGTCAAACATGACTTTTCGGCAAAGACAAGATTATCTTGTAGGTCAAATTTGGATTGTCAGAGATGGAAGTAATAGCCATTGTTTTTGGACTGGTGTTCCACAGTTCTGAAACTATTATTCTTCTTCATTTTGGTTAAAAATATGTCACTAAGTTCATCTGAAAGCTGGTTCACTGCAAGTTCATCCTGAAAGCTGCAATTCTGCAAACGTTTTTACATAGATCACCTGATGAAATCCATGTAGAGTCAGCAAACTTAACAGATATAATCAGGCAATCCCTAGATAATCCTCTCGTTAGAACTTTGAAATAAAAGGTCACAAGTCAATCTTCATTAAACTGCATTTAAATTCTCCCCCCCCCCCCCATTATTGAATCAGAACGGATTATTTATGTTGATTCTCATTGAGAAGCATTTCAAAATCACATGTCATATTTAAATTAGTGGTGCTACAGTAGTGCTACTTTCTCATTTTATTGGCACCTTTTGCAATTTTCAAAAATTCAGAGAGTTCAACAGAAATGAGGCCTGAGCCATTCTTTAAAGCATCCTTTCCTTCAGAAACTTTAAAGAAAAAATAAGGAGCCAGTTTTGAAAGTTTTTTTTTTAATTGCCTTCTCTTCAAATGAGAATTAAATGAAAACTACTTGGTTTTTCAAAATATTCTATACCACCTCCTTTAAAGAATTACCTTCTGGAACAGATTTCATTAAGAAAAAACATCACTCATCAATTTTGTACTTTTGCAATGTTAATAGTGCACAATTTTCAAACTACAGTTATTTGAAAATGGGCCTTATGACATTTTTAAGTGTTCTTTCCAGTAAGAAGAACTGACAAGTATTTTGCCATGCACGTGTGGGTTGGGGAATAGAACTTCTCAACTTTTTTGCATTATTCATAACTAGAGCCCAAAAGTTTGGCAAAATGCCTATTTGTTATTGTTACTTTTTTATGACTTAACAATTGGAATCACTTAATTGTACTTCTGAGGTTGTTTTAGTAGATTTTTATTTTGCCGTTTTTAGCATCTGCTACCTATTTTTGCCATTTTGCCTTATTTTTGCCTTTTTCCTCATTATTAGAAGATTTAATTTTGCCATTTTTTACATATTTTAACTTTTGATGCCTATTTCTGCCATTTTTGCCTTTTCCTTATTATTTTGCTTACTTTTCCTCCAGGCAGCAATCACGATCAAGTTGTATATATATACCTGCAAGCCTAGACAACTCTAAGGCACAGTAGTGTTTTTTCTTTCTGTGGAAGCAGACACTGTGATAAAAATCTGAATGAAAAAGGAAGATGACACCAATTATGATTTTTGATTTTTTCAGTGAAGCCGTCACTTAGTTCGCCCACAAGCAATCCCATTCTACTTTTGATTATGACCATCGATCCCTTTGTGGGCAGCTCTATATATGATGCTCAGAGTATGCTCACACATAAGTTTGAAAAGAAATTTGTAGCCATCATACCGCATGGTCATGCGGAATCAACATTACAAAGAAAATATTGTTTTCTTACACGTGAAGTGATAATGTAAATTTTAGAGTTGGAATAATTTTAATTATTATTATTTTACAATTTCTTTTACTTGCGAGTTTTCATTGTTTACATGCTTTTTTGCACCCCTACTTTAGCAAGAATAAATGCCTTTTTGGATGCCTATTTTAGTAAAAATAAATGCCATTTTGCCTGCCTATTTCAGGTAATATAAATCACTGAACTTCTGGACTCTATTCATAACTTTGCTATATTAGAAAATTCAGCAAGTTAAATGGAGATGGAACCTGTGCCATTTTAACAAGCATATTTCGCTTTATTCTAGCAAAAATTTAAAGGAAAAAATTGGAACGATTTTTGAGAAAATTAGGATTTAAAAATTGCCTCTATTTCATGCAAAATCACTCAAAGACTAGCTCAGTTTTTGAAGAATTTTTGAAGAATTTGACGTTATTTCAAGATATGTCTTTTGAACATATTTTTTTGCCAAAAAATTGGCATTTTTCATAACAGTTTTACATAACTATCTCTATACTACACAAGTAGTATGTAAGAAAGTAATAACATACAACAAAAGTGTGCACGCTCACTCACAAACAGAAGAAGCGATGTGAATTCATTTTATATAGCCCTGATGATGGCCCAATTTCGAGCTGAAATGTTGGCGGTAATGATACAGTGTTATCTTACTATACTGGCCTTTATACAAGAATCCACTCCATCCTTTAATCAAGAGGTCAAAAACACCTGTTAAAATGATTGTGTTGTTTTACCAATTTCTATGCCTTTCTTAATGTTCCTGATAATATCTAACAATTAAAAATATTCATATTTCAAATAAAATATTTAATATTTAAGGATTCTCTCAAGGGTGAGTTCAGATAAAAACAAAACTGACTATATTTCTGGACCCTTCAGGGCCCCCCCTTTTTCATTAATTTTTATTTTCTCGCCCTTACAAGGTTCTTCATAAGAAGAGAAAGTTATGTAAATTGTGCGCGGGAAAACGGCGAATTTTCGTTAGAAAAAACTCACCGGCAGGCCCTGGTAATGAAAAAGTGGATAAATCCACTTGGTAATTATAGAGAAAAAATTCCATTAACACGCACAGACACCAGAATCAATGTTTTGTGGGTCCTTGATACCGAAAAAGTGATTGAAAGCAAAATGTGTGTCCGTCTGTGGTCTACTAGTGCCTAAATTGTTCAGCCCATTTTCTTCAAAATTTATATTCTGTGATCGATTTGAATGAACTCAAGGCTGGGGTCAAACGAATATTTTTATTTTTGAGGGTATGTTACATGAAGCCTCAAAAGTATTTTTGAAATTTTCACAAGACATCAAGTAGTTTTTTTCATCAAACTTTGTCCTCGGATAGCGCTTTTGCGCTAAAAGGCTTAAAAGAATGGTGTGAACGATTTTCAATGAACACACTGAATTTTCGAAAATCGCAAATTTACAAATGCGAGAAAGCAAGTGCTGATGTAGCACTAGTTTTTATCCTCATAGACACATTTTTATAAATTTAAACAAATACATGGATAATGGAATTAAAAATTTAATGATACAATTAACAAATACAATTAATTTTATGTTGCACCATTTCTAGATCACCAGATATTTTGAAGGGCTGCTTTCCCAAATATTTTGTATCACTTCCCAAAAGCATCAGCTTAAAAAAGAAGAAAATCAGGAACTGATGATATTTATGGAATAAAATATTTTATTATGTAGGACTATGGGCCCCCCTTTAGAAATTTTTGGGGGACCTGTAGCCTAAAATTGTGGGTGTTAAAGGTAGGGTATAAACTAATAATAAAGGGTAAAAATCTATAATAAATTAATATAAGGATATAAATTAACTTGAATCTGAGGCTCTGCATTTAAATTTCAAAATAAATAATAGTAACTTTTCTCTGCGAATGCTCATACCTCTTCACAGACTTTACTAATGATAGATGCATCATCTCAAAGGTATTTTATAGTCTGTCATTTATTATTAGTTTTCACTTCTGTGGTCTAATTTGTACTTACTACTAATAGAAAATGTAGAATCTTGCAGATTTCTCTGTCCCTTGCTTGAAGGACAACTTAGAGAAGGCTCAGTCTCTACAGCAGTCACAGGAGTTTCTGCTGCTGGAATCGATCTAGTTTCCACATTGCCATTTTGCTCAACCTTCTTCACTACTTCAGCAGCAGCTATGGCAGCAGCCGCAGCACCATCTGCAATTGCCTTCTCTTGATCTTTCTTATCCTAAGCAAAAATCAAAATATATTCATTATAGAAGTCAAAATAATTCTCAATTTAATACTAATAAGATTATTAAAAATATTGAGAGTGAAATCTATATCTCAACAAACCTCTTCTCTTGACTTGACTTGCTCAAACACATAAGGAGAAAATGGAGGAGTTGGAATGAATCTTCCATAGCCTTGAACTGCTTTCAAAGCACCTTCATCAACACACACTCTTCCATTCACAATTACATATTCTGGAACACCATGACAAACCATCCCCTAAAGGAGAAAGAAAAGAACAATTAACAAAAAATATATATTGTTAACACACAGATTATGAAGAGCTAGATTTCACAACCTGTGGTATCATAGATGAAATAGAAAATTTATATAATTTCCTTCTTTCAATTTAAACTCATAATACATATTCATATTCAGGAAAACAAAATAGAACCATTTTTACAGTAATATATACTCACTTCAAAGATATTAAAATCATTGCCCTGGTGATGAGTTTTAGCTGATATAGTTCGAGTTTGGTTGGGATCCCAAATAACAATATCTGCATCTGATCCAACTGCAATGCAACCCTAAAAAATGCATTTAAACTTATAATTCATTATTAAACTGCAGGAATTAAAAAAATGAGTTAAAAAACCATCCCATGCAACACACGATTCCTATTACTTTCACAATGTATGACAGTTAAATCATTTATATAACAATGAAAGAATTGAATCTAATACTTATATTGTTGTAGTTTTAATTGCAATGTCATCGTCGCCGCCATGTATAATGTTTTTCAACATATGAGTATTTTGCGCGTAATTTTGAGAGAAATCGGGACAATTAAAAAAAACTTAAACAAGATTTTCTCAAAAACTACACGTTTTTGCTTTAGACGTTAATTTCTGAAATTGCAAATGTTAATTATTTTCGAATAATTTTTATCAGTCTAGCGACCAGAGGCATAGCTATGCTTGTGCAACTGGTGTGTGGTTCCGAGGCCCCTGAAATCAAGAGCCCCGAATGAAGGCACCCGCCAACCACAATGAGGTGGCAATGGCAATGACAATCCACATTTGGGCTTTCTGTTCCGGGGTCTCCGAGAACGTAGCTATGCATTTACCTCCACATTCAATATTTAAGCCAGATATTCATTATTATGCAATCTATTCTTCGATATAGTATCTTTAAATTATTTCGTGTTTAAGTTTTTGAGAATATTAGTTTACCCGTAATTTTGATTTAATGGAGAAAAAATTCAAATTATTTTCGAATCTGCCCTACACCCTTAACATTAAAGATAGAGATGAAAGGTAAATATTAATTTTCTAATGCAATCTATTTTTCAATATTCTAATTTTTCAATACTTTCATAAACCCTTTTTTGAAATATTAGTTTTCGCATACATTTCAGTTATTATATCGTTTGCGTTTTTCAAGTCATACTAGTTGAAGTGTTAGTAGGATAGAAGATGTGGGATAATATTATGGAACCGTTACCAATAATAGAAGAAATTATGTTGTTGTAGCAGAACTAATTTTCTACAGACTTTTAGTTTATCTTGTATGCTACTTTTGCCCAGTGGTGGACGGTGGGTTCAAAACTTGGGGAGGCCCAGACGAATTCGGGCACGGAATCGTATTGTGAAATTGAAAGTCAATGACCTTTGGTTTATAGGGAAACTGCTATTGTCGACATTCCAAATAAAAAATTGATTTAATATTTCTCTTTTAGGATCACATCTCCGCGAAAAAGGCACTTCCAATAAATATGTTATCGTGTCCACTGAAATACTGGCTCCGCCACACAATGGATCCATTGGAACCACAGAGCACCAACTATGACCGCGAGATGCGTGAAAGCCTCCGTACCAAACCAACTCTCAAGCTGGTCAAAACGAAACTACTCTTTTTATATTGGTTGAGGGACGTTGTCATGGGAACAGGGGAGGTGAGCGTCAGCTTGGGCCGCCAGTATCCTGCAAGCACAAGCAGTGCTATACTTGTATTTATTCAGAGCTGCCTCTGATGTAAATAAGCTGTCATCCAATCGGAAGGTTGAACGCCACCATGGTGATGTCACCGTACTGACATGTTATCTCCTGATTGGATGGCACCGTAACAGCGTATAACCTACCAGGCAGCTCGGAATAAATCGCAGTATAGTTCTAGTGCTACCTAAGTGTAACGTATAGAACTACTTGGCTCCATCTTCAATTGTAACACTGTTTGCAGCAAAAGAAACGACTCGGCCGGTTTCACCAACGCTGATCAGTATCTTTGACGGACGTCAAACCACTGACGACGCGTCAAACTCCTTATTTTTCGTTTCACCAAGGTCGATTCGCTTGACGATCGTCAAAATATTCGTCAAATTTTGACGGACCGGCACCCCGCAATCATCGACTTTGACGACTCGTTAAATTGCTGTTGCGAGGTTGGGGTGAATCGAACGCGTGCATTGTTTTTCATTAACCTAATTTTTTGCTTTTTAGCTGAGCGGCGTGTGATAACATGGGAGATAATTTTGATGCTTAACTTTTATTTATTTACAAACCATGGGTCTAGAACACGTTATTACTGAAAAAAATATACTTTTCATTAACTGAAAGATCAATTCGGAACGAGAGAATGTCGAAGCCGGTGTACTGGAAAAAATTAGAAAAAATTGAACAGTGTCTGGAACATCCCTCAAACAGAAATAAGCCTCTAACGCCCATACACAGTAGTATTGATAGATTTTATTTTGCTAGACATTTCCTCCGGCCATTGCAACGGAATTCTGTCATCCGCAGACTGCGATTGTGTAAATAAAAAGATCGTTTCTTTCGCAAATCCTTCTTTACACCCACAGTATATGGCATTTCCACGGGGTGCCGAAGCCGAACCAATAAGGCGAGATTTTTTTTAGAATAGCGAACTTTCATGGAGACACAGATGAGCAACTCCACACACGTGCCAATTTTGCCTTTGGAAAAAATTAATTAAAACGATTCAGAAATCAAAAACTGTATTTCTTCGTAAATGTGCAAATATGCGATTTTCATGATGTGCCAACCTACTTGGAATATAATAGTTCATACGTCATAAGTAGTCAGCAGGCTTAATAGCTAATGCGGAACCGCATTGAAACCTGAAATTGTAGCCAACCTCTGTACGAGGAGAAAAAAATCAACACTCGTTCCGTGACGATTCGTCAAAGTTAACGGAGCGTCATCTCTGACAGAAAAGTGTTGGTGAAACGTAAGGATGCGTCAATATTTTGACCTTCGTCAAAAATGGCGATTGTCAAGACAGATTTGACGAGTATTGGTGAAATCCACAGGACTTCTCTTACATGCTTTCTCGCCATCCCTCAATTTTACATTTGTCAATTTTAAATAAAGTCAATTCTAACAATTCTTAAGTTAAAAAAATATGTTTTAGTGTTGTTACTTGTGTAGTGAAGCTTGGCCTCCCTTGTCTCCTCTGAATATCCGCCACTGTTTCAGCCCCATAACACGAACAAAATTTGGATCCCGACAAGGAAACGGATAATATATTAATACGGTTATTGTGGCGGCACAGAGTATAACTAGAATAATCACGATAGAAATAAAGATTTTTTTAAACAAGATTACAGAAAGATTTCGTAATTTCCGTATAAAGGCGTATTTGCGTCGTAGTAGCGAGTGGGCCGCGTGTTGAAGAGAGTGCAGGCAGCTGCGTAATCCCAACCCCTCCATTCTCTTGGGAGCCTGACCCAGTCGGCCGACGCCGGGTTGCTGAAGTTGTGAGTCCACGTGGGAGACCCGAAGCACGTTTACATCCACCTAACCACGCAATCGCCGATCCCAAAAGTAATGTTTGTGAGTCCTAGGAACTTTGAAATATATTGCCCGGCGCTATAAAATCATGGCCACAGTACACGCTCTTGTGAGAAGAGTTCCTGCCGCGTCCGTTGAACACCTTAATCGTAAAAGGTCTTTTAACAGTCGCAACCTGCCGTACTCATCAGACTTATTAAACATGAAGCGCGAACTAAAAGATGTAACGTGTGCGCGACATCGAGGGCAACAATGCTACCAGTTCCGGTCGACGCATAGAGGTGTCGATGAAAACCGGCCCACTGTCTCCGGCCATCCGTCTATATTGCGATTTTTCTAGCCGTGCCTCTGGTAGATATCAGCTATTGACGGTTTCATCCAATCTGAAGCTTATATTTCGCTACACGGAGAGAAATGGTTAGTTCATACAATTAATCACGTAGTAGATTGAACTAAACGGTATAGTATATTTTGGAAGAACGAGCTTAGTCACCTTCACGAAACCGCTCTTTAGTTAAATGCACTAATGCACGTATAATAATGTTCACTAAACAGGTCGTACCCCGAGACGAATGGCATCTAGTGGCGATAACTAAACTAATCGTTGCATAATTTTACGTTTTTTATTAAAACAAGTTGAGCTCAACAAAAATATATTTTGTCGCCATTTTTCATTATTAAATTTCAAACTGTTATTTTACAAATTAAGCGTTTTTTTCTTGTAACGCTGATCCATCATAACGAAGAAACAGCTATCCAGAATTTTCCCTGAGCTAGCCGGCACTCAAGTAGATTTAAGTTTTGACGCATGCAAATTTCTTTTTCAGCTAAGTAGCACACTACAAATTGCCTAAGAATTTGTGTAAAAGAAAGGCATAGAGCTACAATATAGTATAAAATAATAATCAGATAACATGAATTTTTGTAACACAAACACTATTATTTGTCCCTTGGAATTCGTCTTAACGAGGGTTTGCAGTAAGTTCGTTTCGAAACTGTTCCAACTTCAGTTTTTGACATACCACAGTCTTAACTCAGTTCCGCATCTCTGTGCTTTTCCCCTATACTGAAAATGGGATCTTACAGGCAGATGCGGCATTACTAGTTCAAGTGATGAACGAGCTAACAGCGCCCTCATAGCTTCTACTATTAAAACTTAATGGCTTGTATAAAATTAGCACCTAGTCAATGAAATGGACAATAACACGGGGTTATTAAAAGAGAATGAACCGAATACTAGATCTTATTTCTCAGTTCTCAAGCAACTTCTCAAAACTAGTCACATGCAATTCAAGAGGGTGAGTTTCTAAATTTTCAATAGTCACCAGTGAGCACTCTGGATAAGGCAAGATCAAAGCCAACTGTCTCCCAGGTGTCGTTTGCAAGACCAAGACAATACCTTTACAATACAACTACAAGGATTACACACTTGGGTTTTTCTAACGTGGCGGCTGATGGTAGTATTTCCAAGATGGAATTCGACGCGACTTTTTGAGTCATTCTCAGTCCTGCCGCTAGAGTCACTTGATCTGCAGCACTGCTTGATGCGGTCGCGATCATGCGACAGGGCCAAGAAAGACTTTTTGCGGCAGGGCCGGAAAAAGTCGTGCCGAATTCCATCTTGAAGATACTACCCTCAGCTGCCACGTTACAAAAACCCAAGTATAGATGGTCTTAGATCGCTTGATAGGTCCACTACGATGTCATCACGTTTAAGCATCTGATCTAGCTGTATTCTGGCATCTTCATGGCATATCCACGGTTTAAAGGTCTTTGTAACAAGACAGATAACGGGCTGAGGTAACCGAAGTTATTAGACTATCATGAGTTGATTTCCGAGGTCTACGCTGAAATGCGTCTCATTTTCGTAAGACACTTTCGGTCGTACAGGACTTTTACCTTTGCATAAACATTAACTTCCCGAAACTGACAATACAAAAAGTCGTCGAAAGTTCTTGGGAGAACGGGTATTGTAGTTAAATTTACTTCGAAACGCGCGCTACATTAGGACAACAAAATTCGCGCACTGGAGAATGCAAGACTACTTCAGATTGATTGATTGAAAGGGATTTTGGGCGAGTCAACTACTGAGGTCTTTGGTCCCGTAAGTGTAGTCCGGAAAGTGTCCCGTAAGTGTTGTCCTATGACAAGGGAAAGAAAGAAAAGATCGCGCGCGGTCCGTGGCCCGTTTGTTAGGGTACTGCCCCGGCATTTGCCTGGTGTTGATTGGAGAAACCAAAGAAAACTACCGAACAGAGGAAACGGCCGCTAGAATTCTCCTCCAGACAGGGACAATTAGACCTAGCTGAAATGCTAGAGTCGAAAATCCTGCCGCCGTCGGGACTCGAACGTAGGACCTCCCGGTCAGAGGTACTGTAGTGACAGTTGGTGCACTGAGGTGCCGCCCCCTGTGACACCTTCAGCTGAAGGGCCATTATTCTGAGCTGAAGCAAGCACAAGCAACTGACCTGGAAGAGGGAATGTTCTACCATGGCGTGGCATCCTGAGCGATCTATTGGCGGCTATTCAAAACTTACAAACTCGCTCTTTTAAATGACAATTTACTCGTTTCAAAAAGTTTCTATAACTGAGAAATAAGGCTTAGAAATTGCTTCCTTCTTTTCGAATAACCCAGTACTACTGATATATACAAGATATTTCCTGATTATGTATTGTGTTACAACATACAAAAAACAAAAAAGATTTATTCTCACCTTTCTTGGATAAATATTGAATATTTTGGCAGCATTAGCACTGGTGACAGCAACAAACCTAGTTGGGTCCATTTTGCCAGAATGAACACCCTTTTCCCAAACAACTGACATTCGATCTTCAACACCATTTACTCCATTTGGAATTTTCGTAAAATCATCCTTCCCCAACAATTTATCCTTTGAACTGAAAGTGGCATTGTCACTTCCCGTAACTTGAAGGCCATCACTGCAATATGAAAAGAACATTATTATATTCCTGTATTTTAAAAGATCATAATATTTATTTTGAAAGCCCTTCTAAATTAATAGGGAATAAAACCATAAAAATATCCACTTGTAAATGGAATTCAACTTCATTTATGATCAACAAAAAATTCATTACAGCAGAACAAACAAAACCAGCAATAACAGAAAATTATTAACCGTTTCTCTTATTTAATTATTATCAGTTTATCTTAAGAGTAAAAAATTATTAACAGTTTCTCTTAAGAGTAACTCAGCTTTGCATTTCTCACTGGAGTTTTCAATAATTTTGTTTAGGAACATTCATTTCAATGATTAGTTTTAGATTCCAGAAAAAAAAAACTATTCGAATAATAAGGAAATGCCATCCACGTGATTCTTGCAAGACTCTTTTCATTGCGCTTGGAGCCTTATCACTGCCTTGCGTATTTATTTACGAATCGGTAGCTTTTGCCAAAACTGACTTAACGGTGGGAACGTATTATCATGCTATACTTATATCTATAATTACAACACACGTCGTAGAAATCACATTTATTAGGCGTCAGTATCAACAGCTCATTACAAGAACTCCACATATAATACAGGTACGTTACTTTACAACACATTGCCAGATGAAATTAAACAATTAAAATTGGTACACAAATTTAAGTTAAAAGTAAAATCTTTTCTGCTGCATTACTGTTTCTATACAATTAGAAACTATACTGGCCATTAAAAAGAAACATATTTACTTTAACAATGCATTAGTTTATTTGAATTGTACAATTTTCAAAAAGACTTAACATGCCTGTAGCAAATGATGTACGAGTACTTCAGTTTCCGGGTCAATGACCCCATCTCCATCAGGTTTTTGTCCAGTTTCCCTGACCCATTGAGAGAAAGCAAAGATAGCCCTTTTTTGCTCTGGATATAGAAGTAGCTTCACTATGCGCACGTTTTGTAGAGCTCTCTTTTGCTGTTTGTAGTAGGAGTAGAGCCGGGGGTGTTACTATTTTGTTAGCAATCAAAACTAATTATAATCTGCAGTTCGTTTACCGATGCCAGATGTTTTCCATAACTCGGGAGTGAAAAGTCTAGTTTTCAGAAACTTTAATTTTTTGAAACTATTATTTATCATTCAACTATATATAATGAAAATGTTGGGAAGAGATTCCGGAGCTCAAGAAAACGTGCGCAGATGGTACTTCTCTCCTGTACGAGACAAAGTTTTTGCTATTCTTTGGCTTAATAAATTAAATCAATTTTATACTAAATAAATCAAACTTATGGGAGAACAAATCAAAGGATTTAAAACAGACACGGTAGTGTGGCAAGGGGATGGTCTCTCGCCTTAAAAAAAATAAAAAAAAAAATAAAAAAATAAAAAGACATATTGAAACAGTTCCACAAGAACTTAAAATTGGAAATAACAAAGTATTCCGCGTTTATGAATTCAAAAACCTAATAGAATGGATTACTGAAAATTGCAATGAAACGAAATCCACAAAAACAAGAATTCAAAGAATGGAAACATCATTTCAATTAACAAAAAATATATATAACAAAAAGTGTGTCATGTAACTGCAAAATTCGCCATTACCAAACAGTAATCAAACCGGAAGCACTATATGCATAAGAAACTCTTAACCTTCAACATTGAATTTTAAAACATCAGTTAGAAGTTAAACAACGCAAAATTATGAGAAAAATTCTTGGCTCTAAAATCAAGAATGATATAAATTACTCGAAACCAAATGAGGAAATCTACAAACAAATTCCTAAAATCACAGATTCAATGCGCATGCAAAGAATCCAATTTATGGGACATTTAGAAAGAATGAATTCTAGCATGTTGACAAATCAGATTCACGTCTTCTTGAAAAGTAAAGTCACCAGACCAAAGTAGTACAGACAAACAGAAAAGGACCTTAGAGAATTAGGATCTCCAAACTTAGAAGATCGTGATATAATTAGAAAACTTACAAAACTAATTAAAACAAACAGGTCCACTTCAAATTTTAGACATTCAGATGTATTTATTATTGTACTTCTTTGTGATTAAATTTTATTTACATTGTAGTTATGTGTGACTTGACGTTTCGGTTTAAACTTATAGCCACCTTCAGACATCGTTTTTAAAACACAGAGTTGGAATGCAAATATACCTATACTAAACTATTTACAATATTAAAAATCTATTAACACAGTGAGCGTGTGTACTTTTGCTGTTCCTTCCTTTCAGTTAATCGTCTAATTTAATAATTTAATCTAAAATTACAAAATCGCGAGGTGGAAAAGAAAGGCAAACGAAACATATGTTCTGAGCAATGAAAGCAGAATCATTCGTTGCGTATGAGAGATTACTGGGCTAACAAGAAGACAAAAAAGTGTTGATTCCGCGTGATCGTAAGTGACCCATTTGCGAAGAAGAAATCAAATCAGGAATAGGGAGAGCAACAAACAATATCTGCTGAGGACATACTCAAATAATAAAAATGTTAGTAGAAAATTATCATCTACAATAATCATGCCATGTGATGGAACTTCAGTTTTTTTTTCTCTAAAAGCAATGAAAAACAAAATTAACCATGATAAATGTCATCCACACAATTTTTTTCATTCATAAAATTATACTTGCTTTTTAATACAAAATTATACTTTCTTTCAAAATTGTATTAGCTATCTAAATAATTTTACACTTTCGTTACACCTCTCAATTTTAAAGGCAAGCAAGATACAGAATGCAAATCCGGAGTCCCCCCCCCCCACTTCCCAGATTAAGCACAGAGTGCCGTTCCAGGGCCCCCGAAAAAAAACATAAAAACGCAGAGTAAGCTCGAATATGGGTACAGAAAAACAAACGAAGGAAAGAATAGTGGAAAAGGTGATCAAATTCCGCATGTTCTTTCTCGTCGTACGAGGCTGCGGTCCAAGAAAATATCTTGCATCGAGAACGCGCTTGAAGAAGCGACTCATATTCTCGAAGCCAGTAACCCTTATTGTCTTATACTGCTAGGAACTTTCCTTATATGCGCTATTGTTTGGGATGTGAATTCCCAGATATCAGTATTCTGATCGTGTTATACTGTTGATCGATCTTCACTGAACTCTATCAATACGAGCCTGTTCGTGCGTGTCACATTTGACTTTACGCCCAGCCACAAGGGGTTGAAATAGGCAATACTACGTGAAAAATTCTTCGAATTTCACGGAAAAGATGATGTCCTTACTTCTTTTTCTTCCCTGCCCGCGAATAAGAGAATCCCGTCGCAAATGCGTTCTCACGACTTTGCATTCCCTCCCTCCATGTCCCGTTTCCCTTCCTTGGTCAGCGAGATTAACTCGACATAATCACCGGCGAGATTTGAAAGAAACTGAGACATGATCGCGCGATGGCCCCTCAGTGAGAAATTCGCTGCAGTCACTCCCTTCTCTCTCAGTGCATCCTACATTCTCTAACTTGACTGTTGCGACAGAGTTGGTGGAGGTAACAACAGCCTAGAAGTAATTGTTGCTTCGAAGATTGGTTCCAACCAAATTAAACGTGCTAAAAGCAGGAAGCTCGTTTCAAGTTTTTGAAACAGGCAGATTGTGAACGTTGTACATTTTGTAATATCGTCACACCCAATTGGTATGCTGCGCTATGACTTTAACAAAGCGGGTCCGAAACAAAAAAGCTATAGTCGGATTTTAAGCAACAAAAGAAAGCGGCGTCTGGGAAGGTTCCTAAAATAACAGTGTTTCTTGTAGAGACAAAGAATAACCGGTGCTCGAAAATACAGAAAATAATCGGTACTGTTACCAAGAAAAATAATCTGATTTCTTCCAGGGAAGCGTAAAAGTATGTATTTGTTTTCAACCAGACTCTAGTGAAACTTTTTCTAATTCAGTATGGAGAAGATCTAGATCGACAGACCAGAGTTTTACAGGTTAATTAAAAAAACTTAGGATTGATATTCACATATTACACGAAATTTTAAATGGAAATATATCTTATCTTTCTGGTGATGAGATGTTGACTGACTGTGTGCCTCTAGCTCAAATGATGTATAAAAAACCCCTTGACAATGGAGCTGTCCAGGAAAAAAAGAGCGCCGATTTAAACGACGGATGAAACTTCGCAAAAGAACATAGGTAGAGATCCTAATATTGAATATATAACAAGAAATGTTTACCCTAATGAAATATAACCTACAATAAAAACATTAGGATGAAAGTTGCTTCAATTACCATACAAGTAACTAACTTCATACTCGGTCTACCCTCTGAAATGGACAAATGCAAGTCGTATTTTGAAAATAAGCACTTCTATTAAATCGTATTATCCAGAAAGATCAAGTACATAATACGGAAATGTGAAATCAAACATTCATGCGAAGTATGTATCATAAAAAATTTGAAGTTGTTTGGTTACTTCAATTCAAACAGGTGAATATTTAAAACAGTTTCCTACATTGTTTTTCATGGAATTGAAAGTGAACCTTGTTAACTGTATTCCACATAATACGTGCGTGCTTCGCTCTCTTTGAAAGGCAGAAACAATGTTTTGGCGATCGTAAAAGGTTCAAAATGATGAGTGTTACATCAGTTGTTTTTGTTTCTAATTAATGTTATGGCCACCTATGGCTGTCAATAAAGATTGTTTGATTTAGATCTTCCTTCTAATGATTTTATGTAAATAAAAGAAACTGGAAAATACTAATTTAGTTTTTTGTTTGGCTAACCTTTTATTGTCGAGTCCCAACCACGAAGTCTGACAGACTTTGTGCACACAATATAAACAATAAAGTACTACGTAATTTTCTCAAAAAGTATTGCTTTGAATATGCTTATGAGTGTATATATATATATAATTTGCATTTGTGTAATATGGATGCAAAATGCTATTCGCGTGTGCTACGTTGTCACATAGATAATTTATTGTTTTTTTATTTGTAATTCTAGTTTCATGTTTCTACATTCTGCCACAAGCAACAACAACAAAATCTTAGAATAAAGCCTCTATCTTTAGCCGAATTATTCATTTTACGCATTGTACATTTTAGTACTGCAGGTACAACCTGTTTAGAGTTTCATGATGCTATGATTTATTTATATCAGCTTTTTGTCGGCATTTGTTTACGGGTAAAGTGTAGTATTACGTCTTTGGTAACGCGTCTTAGATAGGACGTTTTCGGGAGTATGCATTATGCGCATATTTGCCCAATATTTACTATTAAAGAAGCTGGTAAATATTGGTTCTCATTTCGAAAGAGGCTGAGTGGACCTCAGGATCGCCAGATATTCAGGAAAGAACTCAGCCGGATACAAATTCCCTGCTAAGCTGGGTTTTAAACTCGGGCGTCTCGGATTAACAAACGTGTGGCCTAACCGCTACGCTGCCACGACTCTTTCATTTTTATCTTAACACTTTTGACTATAAATTCAAATTGAGATTTTTCCCGACCCTAAGAAAAATCAGGATTGAATAATGAGGTGAACTGCATTATAGTAGACCGCTCCGGGGCCTCCGCAAGGGTAACTCTAGCACTGTCTTAGGTCACACGAATTTTATGTGTTGATGGGTAACAAAACTGCTTGCCATATAGAGCAACGATTCACTTTGTTTTGCAATACGATAAACAGTTTCGAGGGAGACGCTGGCGTTTCTACGAATTGTCTTCTAGGAAATTAAAAAAAGTACTAGCTTAGTCTTAGATTAGTCTCACGGAAGGCGTATAATCATGGATCTGGGGCTTGGCGCCAAATTCAAGAATTCAAATGGTATGTGCTAACGGAGGGAAGGGAGATCCAAACAGTAATTGGCCTCCTCCTGAAATGTTTTGTGAAGAACGTTGAGAATGCAAGATGCAGAATGATCTTTTTACAATTTCCTCTCCAGCACGATTCACAACCATACTCAGAGTAGCAGCAGGTCGACAGTTATACAAAATTGGCATTTTTTTCTACATCGCTACGTCAAGAAAACTGCCCGTACAATACACTATATTTCAGTTCACTCTCTTATATTATTCATAACGTTATCCTAAAAACTGCTTTAATAATCTAAATGTACTAATAAAATGAACATAATTTTCAAATAAAGTAATAAATACTTTGTAAATAATAATCACTTTCTCCGCTTCTTCACTTGACAAAGTGCCACGTTGTTAATGTGTCTGGAAATCGAAGTCATCTGTGCAGGCAAGCAGCATCATCTGTCCGAGTAGATGTGTGGAGTATGGACTAAGCGAGATACACTCATTTCTGGACCTTTTCTCAGAACACGGCGCAAAATGAGGCAACCTCCGAACGCATTCTTGGATAGCGCAAGGCAATACAGGACGAGAGGAAATACATGGCGCGAGCTTTTGAAACGCTTAAACGGGGAATTAGCTCGTACCGACATAATAAAAATATCTTTTGTGTTTCCAGATAAAAAACAAATCCCACTAAATGTAAGTCATTTAAAATTTATTATATGTGAAATTTATTAATATATATTCATCAGGGTACACATTGCCTATTCAATATATTATTCGTGGCCCTCTGATTACAAATATCGTATAATTAAGTCCAGTAAGTCGTTTTAAGGTCAGTGTTTATAATGATTAACATCAATACACGAGTGCAGGGTTTTGTGATTTCTTTATTTTCTATGTTTCGAGCATGTGAGTGTGCTCCTCTTCAGGAGATCTATAAAGTTACGGTTTTTACAGTTATTAGCATGCCATTTTTTACTAAATACAGCAATTTCATGAGTTAATTTATAAATACACGTACAAGAGTTCAAGGAAAAGGAACCACTTACTTCGTCTATGTTATCTAGGTAAGTATATCTACAATTTCATCTTAGAGTGAGACACTATTGTACTGCAATAGCAGAAATAAGCTCCATTGCATGAGCTCACGCCTCAAGAACTGGACCACAAATGCTGCTTAAACATCCACAATTTAGTGCAGCAATGGCAGAGACATATACATTCCAAGTACATTATTCACGGCTCCTCTACCGCCAGGCCACGAATGCGATTCTAGCGCATTCAAGTTGGGAGGGGGAACTGCTACGTTTGAATGCTATGCTGGGACGGAACTGCTATTAAGCGAGCCAGCAGTTAATATATTGAATGTTTATTCAAATTTCAGAGCTTCTATTACATTATCATAAATGTTTGTCATGTTAGTGCATTTTGACATTGTATTCATTGTGTCCTTTAATAGTATGTTTAAGCATTCCGAAATTAGCCTGAGACTTAAGTTTGGTTCACTGTCAAGAATTTTGATATTATTTAAGTCAACGGTTTAGTCAAGAGTTTAAACTCCATCACTTCAACAAAGAATTGACCTCTCACAACATTTCGAATCAAAAGAATATTCAATCAGAAGAAGATGGGTCTGCGAAAAAACAACAAACGATTACTTCACTTTTACCCTAAAACAACAAAGCTACTTATGTACAAGTATATGTAATGCTTTAACATCAGTGCAGTGAGAATGTAATCAGAAGAGTTGCAAAGAAAATATTTCCTATTTGGCGAATTACTTATTATTGAAGTAATTACATATATCATTATTAATTTACGTTAAGATAGTAGTGATACTTCTTTAGTCTGTGAAAAAGACTAATAACAATTTCCTTATAACACTAGTGCCACTATTAATCCATCAGAGCTCATCATAATGAAGCTTCTTGTATTATCAAGATCAGTGCGCTATATCACACTATGGCAATTGACAGGGGTAGATGCAGCTGTATCTTTCGTGAAATAAAGTTAACGATGAGTATTCTCACTCGTAAAATTAAAACCAATAGTGTTTAACTATACGTACAAAATACTCCAATCAGGGCGGTGTATCTCTCAAAGTTTATCGCTTTTTCTATCCGATTTTTCTTACCGCTTCTCCCTGCTGGCCAATCAAACTGTGACTCGTCTATCTTAGGAGACTGTGTAGATGTCCAGGAAAGCACGTATTTACTATATCATAACCTCTTTAATTGTAACATAGCTTTCAGTTATTTCCAATATTTGGCGTATTTTGGAACTCTATTGGACATAATTTCATTCGTGGAATAGTCCTTTAAATATCACGAATGCTTTGGAAATTCTCAGATAAATCTCCGACTCTCTTCACCAGTCGGGGATTTATCGATCAATTCCAAAGTCTACATCGAATTACCTATTCAGCCGATCATTGTGAGAGAGGGTCATCTTGGATGTATGATAATTAATAATACGTCATACGCAGTTTTAATAATACGATAATTAATAGCACGTCATACGCAGTTTTTAACTGTTTTTTTGACGTAAAATAAATAAATAAATAAATAAACACTTATTATTGTTTATATTATGTAAACAAATGATACTATCAGATATTATTGTTTAAAATATTAAATAATTTTAACACAAAGATATAAAATAAATTAATGTTGTTGCTAAATAAAAACAAAATAAACGAAAACAGAAATATTTAATTTTATGATAAAATATTCGTACCTTTCAAATCCTTTTTTCTTCCTTTTCCATTTTACTTTCTCGCTTATACTTCGTAAGAGGAGAAAGTATTGCAATTGAGCGCCGGAAATTAGCGTATTTAATGCAAGCATGCACTTATTTCGTTAACACCAAAGTACGCCAATAAGTTTTCCGCTGAAATTTCGCCGTTTTACAGCTCACGATTAGAATACATTCTCTTCTTATGAAATGCGAGAAAGTAAAAGGGGATAAATCTTGTTCCTATGTAGAGTAAAATATTTCCCTCAACATGTATTGGCAGATTCCAAGTTTTGTGGATCCTTCCGACAGAAAAATCGTTTGAAGGCGAAACGTACGTACGTATTTCCGTCCGTCCGTCCCCGTTTGAAGTACAAACTGGTGCCTAAACCGTTAAGCTGTTTTTCTTCAATTAATTGTTGAATTAGTGATTCCTGGCGTGTCAACTGCTAAGGTCATTAGTCCCGGAAATATATTACATTTTTTTTTCTCGGGATGTGGCGGTTTTATTTTCCCCAACCTGGCATCTTCCACCAGCGTGGCACCGCTCCAGCCGGGACAAGCTCTAAGCTTCCGACTGCTCTCCCGACAAGAGTAATGCAATGTTGCATGTAAATTTGTGTATAATTAAGAGGTGAGGACAGGACAAAAAAGAGGAAGGAAAGATCGCGGGCGGTCCCTGGTCCCTTTGTTAGAGCATTACTCCGGCATTCGCCAGGTGTTTATCGAATGAAACATGGAAAACTAACGATTAGAACAGCTGGCCGCTAGAATTCCCCTCCAGACACCAGCGGCTGAACTGGACCCAGCAGTCTAGCTAACGTCGAAAATCCTGCCACCGTCGGGATTAGAGCCTATCGGTCAGAGGTTCGCAGTGGCATCAGTTGAAGTTCTGAGCCACCTTTTCTGGTCCGATTTCCTCCAAAATTCATATTCCTCGGACGATTTATATGATTTGCAGGGCCCTTGGGTTTCAAACATCTTTACTTTTGGGGGTACTTTAAATGAAGCCTCAACATTTTCAATATTTTCTAAAAAGTGGATCCAATTGATTTTATTAATCTTCGTCCTCGGTTGCGTAAAGGACGATTAAGAGAACTATGCAGGTCTGTTTTTCGTTGAAATACCCGATTTTTGAAAATTACAAAACTTCTTTTTTCCGAAGTATTCCTACATCTGCAATATTGAAGATAATAGATTCTTTTTCATGAAATATGTTCTTTACAGAGAGATCTTGAAATAAAATTCATGTACAATTTTTCGCATAATTCTGCATGAAATATAGGCCATTTTTTTTTCAATTTTCTTCTCAAAAACGACTCCAATTTTTAAAAAAATTTTTGTCCTCTCATCTATAAAAAGATTTTAGAAAATTGGTGCTAGTCTCATTTCAGGTGAAATCACTATTTTCGAAAGTCGCAAAAATTTAACAATTCAAAGCTACAAAATTGAAGAAAAAAATTTTTGCATTAAACAAAATCTGTTGTAAAAAATCAGTTCTTTAAAAGACATGTACAATTGTTTGAAGAAACATAGTTTTCACATAATTTGTGCTTGACGTTTATGCAATTAAAAAAAAAAATCCTACAAAAATGCTCCAAATTTTTCCTTAATTTGTTTTCCCTGGACAAAACAAGGGATGGTTAAAAGAAGGACACATGTCTAATTTCCGTTGATGTCTCTGAATTTTCTAAAATTGCAAGTTTAGAAATATTGCTAAAACTATGTGCTGATGTAACACCTATAGTTTAAATTTCTTCTTGCTAGAATTTTGGGAAGCTGCATGGCCTCCAAGCCTCCTCTGTATCTCCCACTTGCAACAGGCCTGCCTTTTGATCACAGGACAACAAAACAAGGGTAATGAAATTAATGGCTAAAATTGTGAAGACAATCAGATCTCTTCAGAACAGACCTACAACCTAATCTACAATGGTGGTGGTGATGACGACAATTGCCCTAATAAACATTGCATCGTCAAGGGAAAACTGTGTATTGTAAAGGCATTTAAATGGCAACTTTAATCACACATTTTACTTTCTCGCCTAACTTCGGAAGAAGAGAAAGTATTGTAATCAGGTGCCAAAACCAGCGAATTGTCAAAAGAAATCTCTTACTGCCAGGCCCTCGGAATGAAAAAGTGGATAAATGTTGTTCATATATTTACAACACATGTTCATTACACACACAAATAGTCATTAACATGATTAAAGCATATCAAGAGTTATGACCTCATGATTCCACATTTTTGTATTGGTTTATAATGCGTTGATTTCTGAAGAGTTTACAAAAAAGTGGACTGAAACATTAGTGACTATTTGTAAGGTTTTACTATTTTCATCATGTCTCTCCGATTAGTTGTGATCGAAGACATTCCCATTAATGAAGATATTAATAAATACAAAGTCTTGTAGAATAATAATTTAGGTTTGATTGTAATACTTCCATAATCAATTAAAAAATAGCAAATGCATGCTGGCAAGCCCAATATGCCCCAGGAAAACGACTGAATTGCAGTAGATATAGAAAAAAATATTTTCATATCTTTAAAGAGACACAAATTATTTCCTTAAAAAAAAAATCTAATGCAATGTTCCAGTAGATCATGTCTGCATGTGTATTTTGGACTTTATCGAAAAATACTACTTGATAACAATTTCAATTGAGTTCAGACTGTACACTAACGAAACTTTTTGAGCCATCATTCAGAAATTAAATTGGTGATGAAAAAAAAAATTATGCCTGATTGATATTTTCAATAGACAAAAATTATTTGTCTCACCTCTAGTAATTTGCACTCGCTGACCATTTGTAATGTTAGAGAATGCAAGCAAGAAATGCCGATGTAAACTTCAAATCAAGTGCAGATTCACACAATAATTTAAAAAGCAAGCAAACATTAAGTGCAATAATTTACATTTCTTTGCCAATATTACAATGGTGGTCTGAAAAGTTCATATTTGTGCTTCCTTGCAGAAAATATACACAGTAAAAAAAAGTGTAAAGAAAGAATTTCAGAATTGATGATTCACTTCCACTTACGAGGAAAGGAGATTCATCAAGTGCTCAGGTGTAGTAGGGTCAGGACGAAGAGGAGGACTTGTAACATGGGCAGCTGCATGCTGCCAACATGTGTTCCACTGGTGAGTTCCATCTGTTCCAAGGGACGATGCTAATGCCTCTCCAAAAACCACTACCCCTTCATTTCGTTTCTGGTTAATTGCATCACCTGAAGATTTGCTCATCACACGAACCACATAAAGCGGACAATTCACCTGTCATGACAACAGCACACCCACAAGCATGTTAAAATATCACAAGGTATGTATTTATATTAGTATCTATACAAGCAAGCACAGAATCCTATTGTTCAGTTAGTCCATACAAACCAAAAATTCATTATCAGGGACAGGAAAAAATTAAAGGAGTTGGTTCTGATATAACCCAAACAATCTTAAGTTCTTGGAATAAAGAATTTTGTTCAGTACATTTGAATACACATACTCCACAAAGTATAAAAAATTGGTGGCATTTCTAAAGATCCTTTACATGCATATGCTACTCTCTCCATTGACCACAATAGAACTGAATTAACATATTGTGAAATATAAACTTTAATCTACATAATTCAGGATTTTAGTTTCTGGATGACACATAATTTTAGTTTTCCAAAATTTTTTTGATAGTACCTGTTCTTCTGAAGATGAATACTCAACTAAATGATTTTTACAACACATGGTTATAGAATGAGATCACGAATGCTGATAACTTTAACAACTTAACTTCAATTTGTAATGGAAAAGTTTAAACAACTTATCAATGGAAGTGCAATGACTACTAAAACAGTTTGAAATTTGTATTATCATACATTATTCATTGGGCAAGAATGAATAATCTAACTTTTTGTAAAATAGTTTTACATTAATTCAGTTTCAATTCTTAAAGCTTACTGTCAGATGAAATTATTAAATTTCTTAACCAATTAATTCCATCCGAACAATAACAAAAATAACTTAATTCTATAAAGAAAACCACATATATAACAGAAGTTCTTAAGAAATGTCGAGCAATTGCAGCAATTCTGAAATAAGAGGATATCCCTTGTTTAGAGAAATGCAAATGTTCTAGTTCTAGAAAATCATTTGTAAGTGATTTAACTGAAATTTTTTTACAGTGCAATATATTATCAATTCACAGCTCAGAATTCTTTTCTACTATACAGAGAAAAAAGAAGGGCCCTATAATAAATGCCTGCAGAATTATTGCTCTTTGTTGATAGTGCACTTCTCTTCAGTGTTCTATTCCTACTTTAACATAACCAGAAATTTAGATTTTGCTCATCGAGGAAAATGTTGAGAAAGATTTCTGAAATTGACTACATGTACTTGAGATGGTTTCTGGGAATCTCCAACAGTTTTGTCCCAATTTCAAAACTAATTTTAAAAAGAAATACAAATCTAAAGCAGTCATTTATTGTTTATTATTATATTCCGATGCAAGAGATTTTACTTTAAAATTTGAGATGCTAAAGCTAGCACTGGGTGCTGCATCCACGGATATTAGTGAGTCAACAAGTAAAACTTATGACAGTTTTAAATTGCTTTCTTCTATTCCTTTATAGTTTGAATATTAATGAATCTTTTGTAATTATGCAAATTTTATAACTATTTGCTAAAAACCCTTTTTCAAAATTTAATATTTGCATGATATGACAAAAGTAATTTCTTGTGTAACTTGAAGTGATGGGTTATTTTGGAATATTGAACACAAATTTCATTCCCAGTTTTTTTTCAAGAAGTTTTTGAAGCATGCATTTACCACTAAGCATATGTCATATTATTTGTATTTTGAAAAAACACGAATAAAAAGCATATTTATGTAGCCATTAAAATGAACCTAAAATGACAATGAAGTTTATTAGTGCACTCTACATACTGTTGGCATGCAGTGAAATGCCAAAATCCTGGTTATTTAGGCAAAATGTCATGTTTGATAACAATTTTTATTCTATACAACTATACTTTGCAACAAGGCTTAATGTTTGTATTTCATTCACCGAGAACCCTGGTGTCATCTATCAGTCAGGTTAATCATTGAATTCGTTTGTGAATTGTGTTAAAAAATTCTGCATATTATAGAAATGGAAAATGCCAAGTTAGACTTTGTTATTGGTAGTTATTTCATACACATTGGAAATATTTCAAAAATGCTCTTGAAGAAAGAAAAATTCTTTCTTTCTTCCTAACACTTCAAACTAGTCATTTAATATTACAATGTACATACAAGCTATCAATTTTGACCCATCCCATAACTGAAGACACCATTCATCAATCTAATTCATTAGGTTTCATCATTCTGACAACTGATTTCAAATTTTGAAAATTAAACTTAAATGGAAATTTTGATTCTTGAATGTGCAAGTACAATTTTATGCTTTCAAACTATTTTGTAAAACAAATAAAATTTACAGTAATACCCTAAATATTAACAGCAAAATGAAACTATTTGCCTTACAAAGATATTTCTTTAAAAAAAAAAAAAAAAAAAAAAAAAAAAAAGTCTAAATTGAAAAGAATAAATAATGTAATAGAAAACAAACAAAAATAAAAACGGACAGAAGAGAACAAACCCAAAACACAACGGCCATATTTACAGCTTTAACATGCAAGTGGAATTTTGAGAAATAATTCTTGTAACTTTACATCATGCAGATGACAATTCAAATAGTCACTGTGCATCTAAAAATGAAAAGATAAAATTCAACATTCAGAACAATTTTCTTAGAATCAGGAATTGTTGATATTTGTCATGACTGAATAATTGAATGAGTACAAGAAACTGATTTTGTTTGATGATCTATTATTATCCTCCTCCACCTCACTGTAAATGAAAGCAGATCTACAAGAAAAAAAGATCCCATTTCAATGATATAATATATGATATTATATCACAACTAAGTTAGCAATTCTTTACAGCACTGAAAAAGCCAGTGTTCTTATTTTAGAACACCAAATTTATGAAATTTTTACAAAACAATTTATTTATGTTTGACATCTTGCCATACAGTGGATTATTTTTAGTTTCTTACTTATGTGTAGGTATATTTTAGAATTCAAATTAAAAAATCTTTTGGTTTGCAACATAGTGAAAACCTTCAAATGATGTGTTTTATTAGTTCTTGATTGCGAGGTCCACATGAAATTTAAAATTTGCTGATTTATTTAAAAAATACAGGTTATATTTAACTGTTATTTTAAACTTATCTAAAGAAACATCTAAAATATTTTAAATATTATTATTTTCAAAAATATTGAAGAAAACTAATGTAAATAAACTAGCTGTGAATTTAACTAGGACAACCTGAATCTTTGCATTGGAAACCTTCAAATGATTGTAACAGAAACAACAGGAAAACTGAGTTTAGGCATTAGTATGGTTGAAAAACTTCTTACAATACTTAACGATCCATTACACACAGTAGCCAATAATTTTTTACTGGAAAATATTTTAAGTTTATTTCAAAAATTTCAGTTGTAACTACAAAGCTCTAGCAACAGCAAACCACAAGCTCTAAAAAACTACTGTGCAAACACAAGGTGTTGATAAACACTACAGATTGGTACGGAGAAAGCAATTTCAACACAGGGGATCAAAAATGATATGGGTCTAATTTTACATTATTATACATTATATCTTATGCGATAGCCTTTATATGCCTATTTACTTATGTGTTATGAGTAAATTACATCATATACGGCTCATTTTTATATCCAATAGAATGATCAGGTATATTAAAGAGATAAAAATCATTATTATAATCATCATCATTATTATACCTCGTGCAATAAAAGTACTGCCAAAGTTAATATAATACCATTAAGAATACAGTCATCCAGTTAGAAAATGTGTCAAAATGTTAAAAACCTTATTGGATAAGATAAAATGTACATTGCACATGGGTAACAGACCATTATGTGCTCCTTAGCAAATTGTACGCTCATGTTACTGTGCTCATGAATAATTAACTAATATGCAAGTAAATAGTCTCTTTTAGCAACTTCTAAGATAAATAATTATTATCATATATGATTATGATATGTTTGATTGGTTCACTCCATATGGATGCTATAAGAAGCTTCATTTTAGCACTAGTGTTCTAATAGATTTATTATAGCACTATTGTCATTAGGTGAAGCAAAAAACATTACTATCTTAATTAAGATGTTCATGTAAAGAAATAAAAGAAATAGAAATTAAAAAAATAAAATAAAATAAAAAAAATCATAAAATTAAAAAAAAATGTTTTTGTAAACATTGTCGACAAAAGCTTGAATAATACACATTTGATTTAACACCATAATGATACTTTTATCACTTCATCAAACCACCATCAAACTTGTTTCAGGAATAACTAGCATTTCGTGAATGCATAGATAATAAATGGTAAACTTCTAGCTGAATCTTAAGAAAGAGCTCCCATTTTAGTACTGAGATGGTACATTATTTTCACATCTCTCAGAAGTAGTTATTTATATCAGTTTTAAGTAAAACATTTTGCCCCAAACAGACATTTGATACAATACCAAAATTCAAATTCAAATCCAAGATTCAAAACTTTGCAGAGAGAGCAATTAATATTTTGCACCACATGCAAAATTTAATTGTGTGTTAATTGCTATTGTCCGTACAAAATAGGGTAAAGATCCTTTGGAATCACTAATCATAAATTTTGTTCTCAAAGGAAATGGCAAGAATCAATGCTGTTGATACGTCACATTCAGTGTGTCCTTTGATGACAGGTAATTTTCACCTACTTAAGGACTGAAATAAAGTATTACTTGATCGAGATTAACTTGAAATCAATACCATAAATTTTGTATTTATTTGCCAAAAAAAAATGTAAGTTTAGACATGGTGTCATTCATAGGTTAAACTTCAATGAATTCATGTTGATCATACATAAAACTGCAGTTAAAAAAATTAAAGCTGACTGAATTTTTAAACAAGCACTTTAAAAAATTATTTTTACCATTTACATGATCAAAATTATTTTTTACTGTAGTGCTTTTTTACATTTCAAAGTCAATTTTAGATCGTTTTAAAATTGTATTTTTATTTCTAGCTTTTTCTGCATGTGGGATGAAAAAAGAAATATATTGTCAAGACCAGCATCTTCCACTGCAGGGACCAGAGGTTCAAAATCCCATTCAATCCATGTGAAATATATGGCAAACCAACTGGGTTCATGGCAGATTTTCCTCATTCTTGGGAGCGACCTGCAGTGTAGCAGTCACCCACTGCTGGGACTGGAGTTCAAAATCCCATTCGATCCTTGTAAAATTTATGGCAGACTATCTGGGTTCATGGCATGTTTTCTTCATTCTTGGGGGTGACCTGCAGTGTAGCAGTGAAGACTGCTCACCTTCCACAGATAGGACAGGGTTCAAAATCCAATTTGATCCATGTGAAATTTATGGAAAAATTGGGTTCATAGTAGGTTTTCCTCATTCTTGGGGGGACCTGCAGTGAAGACTGCTCACCTTCCACTGATGGGACCAGATGTTCAAAACCCCATTTGATCTATATTAAATTTATAGCAGACAAACTGCGTTTGTGGCAGGTTTTCCTCATTGTTGGGGTGACTTGCAGGGTAGTGGTGAAGACCGCTCACCTTCCACCGATGGGTTAGGGTTCAAAATCTCATTCAATCTGTGTGAAATTGATGGCAGACATACTGGGTTCATGGTAGATTTTCCTCATTCTTAGGGGATGACCTGCAATGTAGCGGTCAAGATCACTCACCATCCACTGCTGGGTCTGGGGTTCAAAATTTCATTTGATCCCTGTGAAAATTATGGCAGACAAATTGTGTTTCTGGCAGGTTTTCTTGAAGGTTCTGTTTCCTCTGCCTCTCACTCCAACATCGCTCCACCATCATTCACATAGTAACTTCATAATTACATATCCTATAAGTCATACATCCATTCCTAGTATAATCATTGCTTATAATCAAGCTGGTATAATCAAGCTTGGGCACAAACATCATAATAAAGAATAAATTCCTCATTCTCAGGCCAAAACTGCAGATAGCCTTAGTTGTTTGTTGCAAGTAAAAACCAAAAATAAGCAAAATTTTACATAATAATAATAATAATAATAATAATAATAATAATAATAATAATAATAATAATAATAATAATAATTCATTATGAAGCATAAATGATTAGAGAAATATTTTGAGGAGGGGGATATTTCGTAGAAATATCAGGTTTGGAACGCCAGATGATTTTTTTTCCATCCTCTATATTTAATGTTATTGCTGTTTCTTATTCATTGCATATTATTCAATGATCATGAATTGCTTTGAAGGACAATTTTAATTTAAATATCGGGGTAAATACTTTTGTAGAAAATTGCATAATCATTTGAGAATGATAATACCTTCTCTGTGGATACAGACTTGATATCTTAATAATATGCAAAATCAAGTTTTACTAATATTAAAAGAAATTAAGAATTACAGAAAAACGTTTCTCTATGTTAAATAGGAAAAACAAAAGATAAAGTACCCTTTATAAACTTTGAAACTATCTTTTAAACTCACAATAAAACACTCAATATATTAGTAAAAAAATTAAGGAGTAACCTAACTTAGCTTACCACTATTCAGAACTTACTTTGCTAAATACTCCACTAGTATATCTTTAGTGGAAGGGTCTGGATTCAATGGTGGACTTAGTATATATGCAGCTGCATGTTGAAAACAAGGATGAGAACAATGTGTACCATCAGTACCCACAGCAGCAGCCAGTGTCTCTCCAAAGACTCGCTGACCATTTTTTCTTGCTGCATCTACAACTGCTGCTGCTGACTTGCTCATAACATGCACAACATAAAGAGGGCAAGCCACCTACAAAAGACATGCAAGTGAAACTGAAAAATAAAACTTTTCATGCAATACACTAAAATAAATACTACTCTAAATTTTAAAAGCATGGAATGTAAATTTCAGCATTCCTCTCTTTGCAAGTATGACAGCATTCCAAATGGAAGGTAAAATAAAAAAATAATCTGAGGCAATCAAGTGCACAATAACTTCACAAACTAGTGAACTGGAACTGCAGAATAAATGGTAAAGGCTAAAATTAGGAGATGTCTAAGATTCAAAGTATCAAAATTCAGGATATTCTGAAAAATCTTCATGTGAAATATGGACTATGCTTTAATTAAAATTTTCACTGCATGCCATAGGCTTCAGAGCACCAACTATATACCAAAGGCAAAAATACAAATATTTCATTACTGGAGAATATATATTAATTCCACAACATAACCATTACATCTAAAAAAATATATATAATATGTATAGTACAATGTTTAGTTACTCCTGAAAGCATTGAATAAACAAAAATAAATTTTCACCTGCACCGTTTTCTTTCGCCCCCTTTTAACTCTTCATATTTAAAATAAAAACATTAAACATTTCACAGAAAAAGGTCCTGCCTGTCAAAACCACAACAAAGTACTGTAAAAGACACTAATTTTCATCTTACACACACCTGAAAAAGTTTGAGAGGTGCTAACAACAAAAAAGTTACTTTTTGAAACTTTACCTAATATATATATTCTCAAATTTCATCAAAGACGGCTAATATTGTGAGCAAGAAATACCACATTGCAACCTTCCCTTATTGGAATAATTAAGTAGTATGTGCTGATGACAAATATAATGTAGGGAATAAAGCTGAGGGAGGGAGGGAAGGTCAAGGTGGAGGAAAAGTGAGGGAGGGATCGACAAGGGAGGGAGGGAGGGAGGGAGGGAGGGAGGGAAGGAGGGAGAGATGTGTCGGCGAGGGAGGGATTTGTCCACAAGGGAGGGAGGTGTTCACATGGGAGGGATTGACAAGAGAGGGATCGACGACGAAGGGAATGAATACAGTAAGAAAGAAGAAAAAGAGGGGGGATAAGAGGAAGAAATATGGTGGAAGAAGTGAAGGAATAATTTCAACATTTGCCTGTGAATCAAAGGAAATGGAAAGAAAACCTGATTGAGCTGAGAACCCATAACATGAATTGAGTCTATTTCTTTACAATATTGTCAGGTCAACTATTGTAAAGAAATTTATAAGAATTTTATGAATTTTTTGATGGTCATATCAATAGATTGATCATCAAATTGTTATAAATAACTACATGAACACAATTACCTACATACTTATCAATATGTGCTTTCAGTAATGTAAATACCCCTCTAATGGGTCACATTCCTGTGATGGGCCAGCTTTGAAAAATATGAAAGAGCTAGTTATTATCACCTCTACACAGGTAGCAAAAGGGGGAATACAAGCTTGTCTCCTCAAAAATTCCAGGCACCAAGCCTGGCAATCAGTGAACATTTACTTTATCAGCAATAAGCTAATGTTGTCACATGGTTAGCACACAGACACTGTTTCAGCTCTTTTAAAGGATTTTCTTAGGCAGGAGTTATTTTCTAATGAAGTCTTATTTGTAAACTAGAAGGCTTTATACATTTTTGAACATTTATACGAACAAAAAGTCCAATTATAGTAAACATAAATTTGTATAACAAATTAACAAAGAACTAGTAGTTTTGGAGATGACCCATCATTTGCTAATGAACATTTTACCCTGTTCCTACAGGAGGCTGGTTTGTAATTTTAAAAAAATCAGAGGTTTTAATACAATTCAAGTTACATAAGCAGTCAATCCAGTATGTAAACAAGATATTTGAAGAAAAAAAATTGAAGCAGCTTTTGAGAAAATTTTAAAAATGTAGTGTTAACTCTATACAAACTGGCCCTTAAAATAACAATTTGCAGAGTCTCCAATTATGCCAAATGAAATGAAATACTATATTTATTTTGGGAAAAATGCTGTATATAATTTCTTTCCTAGTATTGTTAACAGAAGGATATTGGTTTATTGGTGATGTTTCTGTTGGCTTTTCAAATAAGAGAATAAAAGAAAAATGTTCGCAAAGAAGCCTTTTATTCTCATACACAGAAGGAAAGATGGATGGGCAGACAAATGTGGGGCAGCTGGCCCAACTGGCTCATGGTAGGGGCTCATTGTAGGCACTCAAGGTAAATCAGTGGGTTTAAAACATTATTAGTAAAACATGGTACAGGTACAATAACAAGTACTCTTCCCAACCTTTTTCTACCTTCGACCCCTTTTAAAACAATAGTTTGCTTCATTGACCCCCTGAATTTTTTTCTACAGTGTATAGAATTCAGTATTATTGTAATACAAATAATTATGCGTAATTGTCTTAAAAATAACAATTAGAATATGGACAAGGTTTGAAAATGATTAGATTTACTTTTTTTTCAAAGTTTTTGTACCATTACTATTTTTAAACTTACAAATATAAATATGTTTTCAAAAACAATATCATACATTACGATTGCACTAAAATTTTATTTGATTAATGTGAATGATGCAAAATTCCAAATGAAGAGTAAAATAGTAATTTATTAGGTGTTTTGTAGATTTATATAAGTAAAAATGGTAATAAAATTCATAAATGTTTTTGTAATCAATAGGATCATGATCTTTATTATATCAATCGGTAGTTGGGGTAGATTTGTATATCTACTCACAACTGACCCCCTTTAAAAGGTCATCAATCCCTGGAGGGAACCCCTGGTTTAAAAGATAATTTTGATGTTCGTATATATAATCGTTTATATTTCCTGTGAAGTCAGATGCACATATATTAGCAGGGTAGCAAATATTCAGACTGGCTTCAAGTGGGGGATAACAATATTCAATTTACCTAAAAACGTTCTGTTAACTGGGTCAATTAGTCATATGTTAACTTACTCTTCTTATTTTTTTTATTCAATCTAATCTAAAGGCATTGTGAAGAGCTCTAAGCAATTTCAGTTTTTACTCAAATTTGTCTTTCAACAAGTAAAACCAATTTCATACATACTATTGAATAAAGAACAAATAACATGCATCTGTGAATAAAATCACATGTATTTATTATAAGCATACATATTTACATACATACATACATAATTTCTTGAATGTATTGTGTTAATTCTATAGTGCGAGCTAATATTCTAGTGTTCCTCAAATATTATCATCTAATAATATTGTGTGTATCATTAGTGTAATTTTAAGTTCACTGCCACCAATTTAAATGAAAACATACAGAACTTTCAAAATTCTAATAATAATAATACTACTAATAATATTAATACTAATAATACTACTCAAAATTGGAGTCTTATATCATCAATGACTTTGGATTCTCGTTTGTTCTAGAACATCATTTATATTTTATTTACTCTTCAATTCTCTGCTCATGAAATTTCATAATTTTGTTAGTAAGTTTTGAAGTTTCCTTCTTAAATAAAGTACTATCAGAAGAAAATAAAAATTGGACTTGCCTGATTAGCAATGACACAGGCACGATTCACTGCTTCTGCTTCAACATCCTCTGGTCGTGATCGTTCATGGCCCTCTGGACCTTTCACTCCAGATGCCAAAAGCTTCTTAGCATTCTGAAAATTAATAAAATAAATACCATGTGAATATACAGAACAATTTTTTATTTTAATTTTAGGCAAGTTATTGTAATGAAACACAAACCTGAGATCAGAATATTTATATTAAAATAGAGAACAGGTATTGTGAGCCTCATGTGCCACATGCACAGGTAGCGGTCCCCAAACATGAACCCACAATAATAAGTCCCAATTGATTATGACTTGTTATCATCTCGGTTTAAAAACTTCAGCCAAGCAAGTTATTTTTTATATATCAGTCTAATGACATTAATAACTACTATAGGTCAACAACAATTGGGAATGGTTATGACTGTCTCGGCTTCAGCTTTTAAGAACAAGGGTAGATTTATGATTCAGACATTCTAGGAATATTTCTTCATATACTGTGCAACTGCTGAAGTTACTTCAATGGAAACCCAGCTGATGTGCAGACCATCCGCAAGTGAACGACAGTGAGACAGAATATCTTCCAGGAATGAAATTCACGGTGGTCAAAATGAATTGACAGAAGTTCAAAAATAACTGGTATATCCTTGTTTCCATCTCTGAGGTATGACTCAACAATTCAGTAAATATGCCCACAAGTAATGTCATAAGCTTCTGGGCTTCACAAGTACTTAGGATTAGAGGAAGTACTCAGGAGCAATTGAGCTCACAAGTACTCAGGAAGGAACTGGGAGAAAGTGAGTGAGCAGGAAAAATTTTAGTTTTCTTTCCTATGCATGGGTATTGCATTGTAGATACACTTCCACCTCTACTTCAAATTTTGTTCACTTAAAATTTTACTTTATATTTGACTACTAGAGCGAGGGGGGGGGGTATTGTGTAATCTGTTAATGTTCTGCAAGCTCTGTTTTTCCAACCTTGAACATTTGTTCACTAGCCGCTTCTATGAAATGATGTATTAAATGTACATCCAAGAGAGCAGTGTTGCAACAGTTCTACTGCCCAAATTCAAAACGACAATATTCTGGGAAGAATAAAAATTTTCTATTGATCTAAGTCATGGACACTGTATTGTGCTCTGACTCTTTTTAAATCCAGCTTTCATTCTTTGGAATGTATACTACAAAAGATGAAAGAAGAATTTGATTTCCTGAACAAACGATTGTATTATTTTAGTTTATTGTATGTAACTGTATATCATATTTATTTTCACTATTTATTTATTTATTTGCAATATTTATTTTCAATTTTCTTGTATTTGTATGTTGTGTCTATTCCTAAGTTTTTCTTGTTCTTTGTAATGCACACGTTTAGTTATGTCTGGATGTAATATTTTTATTCAGGAATTATACGAGGTGGTTCTGTATGCAACCACAATCCATATAGTGTAATGCATAACCCTAAATGTATTGTGGTTGCTACTATGCCCACATCATTTTCATATTTATCTCACTTTATATTTATTGAAACCACAATTGAATATTGTTCTCGTATTTCTAAGATCAAAATTAAACAAATAAAAGAAATTAAAATAATTCCGGAGAAAAAGTTACCCGACCGATAAAGGATTAAAGAGACAGCAGGACACAAACAGACACTATTAGCTCAGGATAGGCTGGAATGGAGATCATACATAAAATGAAAAATTATTAAAAAATTGTGAATCTATATAACTGAAATAAATAACCTTAAGATTATAACTAGGGTTGTGATTTATAAGCAATAAAAACAGCAAAATATGCACATATATATGTAAATATATTTGGTAATATATGCAATTAAAAAAGGAAAATAGTGTAATGAAATGTGTAAGTGTAAAAATAAATAAAAGTGTAATGTGGAAAATGAGGATGTAATGTGGAAAACTCAGGCATTGAAAATGTTATGCTTCAGCTCCGGCTCGTCTGCTTCACTACTCAGTGAATGAAAGACGCACTCCCAGATCGTCTGTCACAAATTCAAATATGCCTGACTCTTAACACCACTCCATGTTTGTGCCAAGTGTGGGCAAGCATAGGCGCTCAGTGGATGCACATTTCATTTTGACTTATACTCCCGATGACAGTTCTTAGCGTGCTTCTTGAGCGACTACGTACGAGTCAGGTGGGCGGCAACGCTGATCTGTGGCTATGGCAACGTAAACAAACGCTCGGAAGCCCATTGCTTCAGAGCAGATCACATGGCAAGAGAACTGTCAGAGAAGCTTACATGCTGATGGAACTGTAACTGTTGGGCTTCTTTTCGTGGATGAGGGGTGAATATGCAACAAAAGTATGCAAATATGGCTCCAATATGCAACAATACGCAATTATGGTCAAATATGTGAAAATATCCGAAATAAAATGGCCTACATTGATTCTAAATGCCTCAAAACTTATACAATGAGTTGGAATGAAAAGTTTTAGTTAACAGAAAAAATATGCAAATGCATATAAATCACAGCCCTAATTATAACAAACAATTATAATTGTATCTGAATATTAATAACTATATTCTAGATTTGACTAGAATTAAAGAGAAAAATTGTTTTGATACATTAATAACTTCATAAAAAAAAGAACTGTTTGTGTATAAACAAGTATATTATTAGAATTGTCAGCCCAAGTGTACAAGTTAACTCTTGTATTGCTCAAAATCCCTTTACAAAGGAGGCCAATTGCCCTTTGTGAGACATGTAATGACTAAAATAAATAAATATTATAATACTAGTTGAATCTGCAAAAGTGTTTCCAACCAGAAAAAATATTTCCCCAGGTTGAGATTTGAATTTGAGTGTATAGGCTTCATGATCTCAAATCCATTTTACCACTAACACTGGTTAGGTATACCATCACACCCAACACCTCAAAAAGATAGCTGAAATAAGCCATTTTTTAAATGCGAGAGGTTTTACTGAAAATTGAAAGTGCATCATTTTTAGAAGCATTCATTGCTCCATTTGAGCAAAAAATTTGGAACCGTTTTTGAGGAAATTTCAAAGATGACCTAATAGCTCCAAGTGAAGTTCAGTCCGAACCAGTTTCAAAATTTAAGGGGAATCAGCCAGATTGATGGGCAATATCCATTTTGGTGAAAATATTGATTACAGTTGAGGTGCTAGTTTTCACAGAGAGGGATGGACAGATATACAGATCCCCCCCAGAATGTTCTATATCATTGACCCTCAATACATGGGTTTTGATTACAAAAAGGTAGTGTATTATGTATATAAGCAACAGAAATCCAATTTTTTGCTCTCATAAACCCATAAAATGTATTTTTCAGTCAAAATATTATTTTTTTTGCAGCATTGCATAAGATAATACAAAGTAATCAAGAATGTAAAAATGAGAGTCATGTACTTTAAAAAATCTCAATGGTCAAGTACTAAATATTTTAAAAGGAATATAGGTTACAAAACAAATATTAACCTCAGCAATAACAGAACCATTTTCAGCATGAACTTGAGCAATGGCACCAATTTCTTTACATCGGTCAAAAATCTGGTACAGCTCAGTGTCGTTTACCATGAAAACATCTTTATAAGCCATGAACATCTTGAATGAATTGATGCCATGTTCCTTGCACAATACTGCCATTTCTTCTTTCACCTAGAAAAGTAAAAAATTACCAAAATTCATTAAAGAAGGTTTTATATTGACATAAAGCAAATTAATGATAATATCATATAACATGCAAATACATTCTTACATGGTACAAAAGATTTGAGAGACCTATTAGCAATTTTTATGAAAAGGAAACACTTTAAGTAGTATATGACTTAGTGTAGCGATCACAGAATTTTGAAAATGTGCACACAATTCACTTTTCCCCATAGCATGTCATACGCAGTTTTAACTGTTTTTTGACGTAAAATAAATAAATATAACACTCTACAACACTAACAAAGAGAAGTTTTAATTATAATTTATTTATTTGCAGTAATTGTGTTAATCTTCTTAAAGAACCAGGAGCACTTGTTACCTAGGTCACAGGCAGTATCACATTCAAAGCACATCTAACAGAGAATGTTTCACAAATAGTAGACATCATTCTTTTTCACATTAAGTAACCAGTGTAAAATTTTGTTTTGTAAAAATGAACATTTTTCTATGAAGCAAATATTTTATAATAATTCACAAAATATTTTAGCAGGGCAAAATAACTAATCTGATTAAATTATAAAATATTATTGTTGCAAACCTTAAGAGGGGACTGAAATATTGGATTAGCTGCTGGACAGAAGCAATACTAGAAAAACAATAATTTTTCTTAAAAAATCCTCTCAAGTACTATCAACATTGTATGTTAGAGGTAGTAGTTATTTTCAATTTGATCTAATTTTGTGTACAACCAAAACGAAAACTCAATTCTTATAATTCAAATAATTTCTTTTCACAAAAGTTTTGCTATATTTATAACAAGATCTTTAAAGAACACTGCTTTAATTCTCACTGAGCTCTTCAATTTTAGCACATGAAATTATTGCTCCACTTTTTAATTCCTCAAAGAACTGAATTGCAATATATACGTAAAAACATCACAAAAGCACATTAAAAATGAAATACTAAAATAAAACTAAAAAAACTATTTTTACCTTCTAAAAACTTAACATGAAAATATCATGATCTAAAATGGCAGAAATCTTTACATAAAGGAAGAGTATGAAACTTTAATTGAAGATCATTTTCTCTGAAATATCAGTTTCAATTTTTTTTTGTATATAAATAAGACAAAGAAAGGCACTGAGCAATTGTGTCTTTTTGAATTATTTCAAAAACTTATCAGTCACTGATTTCTTAAGCTATGTACTTCGGTAGTTCATGTAATCAAACCAAATGTTGGTCCCAACCAACATTTGACAGCACACCTTACACATTCAACTTTCCTGTTATCATTCTCTGCACAACCTTCTTTCTACCAAAGAAGCCACAAAACACCAAACATGCAATGACTTGAGGTAAGACTGCAAAGCATAGGTTGGATTACATGCACAGAAAAAGCCATTTTTTTCAATCCTGAATAATAAAATCCAGTATCCCAAAACCTTTAGGATAAAATATGATAATGATATTTTATTTATACGATACTTGTTGGTAGACATGCTCAGGATTTTTACCTTTTCAGACCACCAAGTGACCCCAACATGTAAACCGTAATCACAGCACACTCTGTCATCAGCTAATTGCCTCCAGTGTTCATAAGCTTCAATAAGAGATTCTCCTTTCTTTGGAAGTGCAAAATCAACTAGAAGCAAATGGAAGTTATAGTTAAAATTGAAGCATTCTATTATTGTTAGTTTTACAAGACAATTTTGAGGAGTAAATACATATACTTACTCAACATGGTGGTTCCTCCAGCCAATGCAGCTTTAGTTCCTTGGTAAAAGTCATCCGGAGATTTAGCACCCATAAATTCAAAACTTAAGTGTGTATGAGGATCAATTCCACCTGAAAGAATTCATTGTATCTCACAATAATGTCAAAAATGCCCCTTAAAAATCATGGATTCAATATAAATTTGATACCAAATTATGTAGACAAAATGAAAAATATTGCTCTCAGCGTTAATTTTTACTAATAATATCAAAATTACTAACGCAGTAAAACTACTTTTGTTCATTCCTAGTAAAGCACAGTAAAAGTAAATTAGCATTTTATATTTATAATGATGAAACATAGGCTGTCTGTTAATAAGTTTTTTCTTAATAAAAGTTCCAATAATTACTTAGTACTGACAAGAATGTTCCTGGGTTTGCTGAATTCTAGGAGGGGTAAGGATAGATTGGAGGGGTGGGGGAAAGGGGGAAGGCTGGGGACAGCTTTCTCAGAAAGCTTAGCAGATTCACTTCTGAGAAAATAGGGGCATGAAAAGATAGTAATAGGGTTTATATGTTGTGAGGGAGGAACTTGGATATCTGACGCAGAGTGACAAATACTAGCTTGAATTACTTCATTAAAATTACCTTGACGATTGAAATTAATGTCATGCTGTACTGTCTCAGGATCAGAGTTCAACTTGCCGTTTCTTACATCTACTGAATTGTATTAGTATGGAATCATAACTTTTGGCAAAACTCTTACATTCCAAATTAGAATTCATAAAAGAATTGGTTTTAATATACAATGATTCAAGAACTAGTCTTGAACTCCATTTTGGATCAATCTCTAAAATTTCTGGATTGCAATCTCTAAAATTTCTGGATCTCTCTTATGTTCCTGATTTATTCTGTGGGCAGTTAAATTAACCCTATTACTATCTCTTCATACTCCTATTTCCTCAGAAGTCTATCTGCCAAGCTTTCTGAGAAAGCTGTCCCAAGCCTCCCCCCCCCCTCCCATCTATCCTTATCCCTTCTAGAATTCAGCAAACCCAGGAACATTCTTGTCAGCACTCTCTCCGTAGTAGGAGCATTCACAGTTGACATTAGTAACACTCAATTGTATATCGTGTGTAATTTTCTTTTTCTACAACTTTCATGTGAGTGTGGTTTTTCTACATCTGGGCACTTGCCTTCCTTCTCTTAATTAATAATTTATTAATATAATTTAGAAGTAAGACGTCTAAAATTTTTTTTTAATTTCTAGACTAGTATAACAATTTGGTTTTGCTTTAACAGTCATAATTGTTGTTTAAATTTTATATCTATTTTATTTCAACATGTTCTCAAGAACAATTGACAATTTATAATGTTTATTGAATTCTAAATTCATCACATGTATGTATTCCATAAAATCTATTCATTTTAAATTCAATTTTGTCAATTTGAATTAATTTAGACCACAAATATCTAAACTTACATCCTATTTTTTAAGTTTGAAAATGTTAATGGGTTATATCGAGATTTCTAATTGTGATTGTTAACTTATAGGAAATATGTTTTCAACATCATATCAATTATATCATGATATCAAGGTCAATTTTATCATGATATTTCAACCAATTCTTTGTAAAGTATGTATTCATCTAAACATTTTAAATTTATTGTTAATTCTTTATATTGTCAAACACACTTGTTTTATCTTAATATGAGTTGTTTTGATTTTTATTTATTTATATTAATTTTTTAATATTTATTTTATTTATATTAATTCTTAAATTTCTTATTATAGTTGACATATTGTTTAAGGCCTGATGATGGAGGCACAACTTGACCTCTGAAACATTGCCATGCTGTTTCTTGTTTCAAGATACCATTGTAAAGTAAAAATCATTTTGTTTTAATAAATGGATTTGTGACCGTCTATAAAAAGTAATTATTGAACTTTTATTAAGAAAAAACATTTTATATTTCTTTTAATTTATTTCTCTTTATTAAACTTCACTTTTTCACTTAAAGAACTTCAGGTACAGATATTACAATGATATTAAATGATATGTAAATGAAAAATTTTCAATTTTAACATTGTATTACAGAATATATAATACCTGGTATCACAAGTTTTCCCCTTGCATCTATAATTCGAGTTCCACCAGGGATAATTAAATTACGACCCAGCTGCCTAGAAAAAAGAAGACAAAAAATAAGGAAAATCAGCAGACCTTAATGCTTCAATACCAACTTCAAAATGTTACCTACTTAATGAGACCATCTTCAATGTAAACATCACCATCAACAATGCTGTCATCATTCACCACTCTTCCATTTTTTATCATAAGTCTATTTTGAGCACTCTGAAAAAAAGAAAGGAGAAACAAACTGTTAAATGTCGGTCTCCTCACCCAATACACATAAGGAAATATTTGAAAACAGGTAAGTGATGGAAAACAATTGAGGGTACTGTCTTGCAAATTATCCTTAATAGTACTGCAAAAATTACATTTATACCTAAACAAAGAAGTTGAAACCTGAAGGCTCTACAAGAACTGGAAGTAAGCTTTCATAAAGTAGAAATAAGAAACTAGAAGAGAAAGTTGAAGATGAAGATCATGAAGAGCATAGTTGAAGGCAAAGACGAAACATTTAAAGATCAAACTCTTCACATAACTGAATCGAAGAATTTGATTCAGTTAACATATTATTTTTATATTTAATTTTTATACTAAAGAGGGTAGCGGAATAAGATATGCAAATCTGCACCCCAGGGTACTAAAAACTTATGTTGGAAATCTGAATTGAAGTGAAAAAGAAAAAAAAACAAAAAAACAAAAACAACTTGCAACTTTCTATAGATGATAAAGATGTTTTGAGAATTTTTTCAGGCGTTTATATTCGATTTTGACCCTCAATCAACAAAAAAGAAGAGGAAAATAGAAAAAAAATATACTTTTTTCGTTCATTTTTTAAAAATCTCTCATGATATAATGCAGATCATAAAAAGGACTCAATCCAAATTGCAGCCCTGTAAATTCTCTACAGTTTCCCAAAATTTCAGCCTTTTATTTTATAATTTGCATCAGACAGCTCAATATAAATAATACAATAATTTAATACTTTCCGATTTGTTTTCTCAACATTAGGTTTGTTTTATTAATTTTTGTAGTTTTTTATGTTTTATGTTTATTATAAAAGATAAATAATGAAAAACAAAATTATAAGAATATTATAACCTATTGTAATTTGAATATTGAATGAGTTAATATTTCAACTAAAAACAATGCAAGTTTATAAAGAAAATACAGCAATATTTGTAATGTTAAATATTATTTGTAATGTTATAATATACAGTAAATAGTCACTACATGATCCATTACCCATACTTTTGATTTAGGCAGCAGATTTTGGAAACTAGCCATTTGGATCTACATTGCAATGTGCAGATTTACCATCTACTTGTAAGGTGCAATATTTGATACTCATGTTATCTGGTTTAAAGTTACCAGATGCAAAAAGTCTGCCATCCACACCGATGACACACATCACATTTACATAGATACATTGAAGGGCATAGATTGTTTATCGTTTACTTCCTATAGGAAGATTCAGAAAGCAGTAAGAAGCAGACAGACCTGTAGGAACTGTCAGAATCTATATCGATATCAGAACCATCACCTGAAACAGGTTACTATGATCCATCTTGCACAGTACCGGCTAAAAGATGTGAAATAAAATTAATTGAAATACCTTTTCAGAGAATCATTGCTACATAAAAATATTGTTTCTTGTGCTTTTCAAACTGAATTAATTAATGTTCCTTCCGAAACTCTTATTCATTTTCGTAGTGATGCGTGTCTTTATTCCGAAGGGAAATGGCTGTTGTGGTACACACTTAATTTGAAAACTTGTTTACTGAAAATTTGCATAACTCCCGAGTATTTTCATATGCGTACCAAGTAGAGAAACAAGAATTTAACTTATTATTAAATAATCTGTGAAATCAAAGCAACAAAAGTATTCTGGTAAGGAAGATAAATTATAAAAACTCCTTATTTTTAGTTAAAACCTTAATTCATTCAATATTCAAATTACAATAGGTTATTATAATATTATTCTTACAATTTTGTTGTTCATTATTTAGCTTCTCTAATAAACATAAAACAGAAAAACTATGAAAATTAATAAAACAAAACCTAATTTAAAAAAAAAAGAATGTTTTAAATTACAGTTTAATTTATATTGAGTTGTCGGATGGAAATTTTAAGCTAAAAGGTTGAAATTTTGGGAAGCTGTAGAGAATTTACAGGACTATAATTTTTATTTAGTCCTTTTTATGATCTGCAACAGATCATGAGATATTGTCAAAAAACTAAAGAAAAAAAGGAATTTTTTTGTATTTCCCCCCTCTTTTTTGTTGATTGTAAGGGACAAAATCGGATATAAATACTTGAAAAAGTTCTTGAAACATCTTTATCATCTATAGAAAGTCACAGGGATAATTAAAGTCAATATTCATTAGCGTAATGTGATTAAAAAATTTAAACGTATAAAAGAAGCTAAAAAACAGGTTATTCCATTTCAAAGTACTCAGGGAAAATTGATTTAAATCCATCAAAAAATATTTTTTTAACTTCAATTCCGATATTCAACCTAAAAAAATTTTATCATCTGTGGCAGATTAGCATATCTTATTCTGCGACCCCTTTTTGTTCAGTTAATAAATCAAAATGGATGTCCCTGAACAAGACACTAAGGTACATTATTTAACACAAGCATATTTAGTCTTTTTAAAATTATGCAGTACACATGTTAACTATTACATTACATTGTATATGATTAATAAAATAAATATAATTTTCTTTATTGACGGTCAGTATAGCCTAATTGTATAGAAACAGGTATGAAGCAGCAAAGAGTTTACTCGATACATAAACTTTTGTACTGAATTTAATTGCTTAATGACATCTGGCAGTGTATTGTAAAGTAATGTACAGGTACTATATGTGGAAGCTGATGAATATGGTTCCTACAAGATGAATTGTAATTATAAATATCTGTATTGTCTGAAAACATTTTTCCACCCTTAACTGAGTCAGATTTGAGAAAAACTACAAATCATAAATAAATAGGCAATAATGGTAAGATTCCAAGCTCAATGATGAGAGACTTTCAGGAATCATGTGGATGGATGATGTTTGCTACAAAAATATAATGGAAAGATGCAAGTGAAAGCTGACAAGATCAGAGACATGTTATAATTGTTGGATTATGTTCCTCTAGCTCACCACCTGTTTTTGATTTATAGAATTTCAACCAACAGTTAGTGACTGGAGATTAACTTTGAGATGACTTTGATTATGTTTAGGTCAAGGGCGTAGTGGTCCATTTGTAAGGGTACTGCTCTGGCATTTGCCTGGTATTGTTCAGAGAAACCACAGAGATCTACCAATCAGAGTATAGTGTCCAAAGGTGTGTTAGAAGCACTGCTTCTCTTCCAATATGAGCACAATATTGGAATTTGGAAATCATAAAGATATTTTATTTATGTTCCACTTCCATTTCAAGTTGGTTTATCACTGATCCTGGATTAAATTCTTAAAGTCAAGATTCTCTTGGGCTTACTGTCAGTTCGCAGTTTTGATTGATTAATTAACTGATTCAATAGTGACTGTGGGCGCATCAACTTAAGGTAATTAATCCTGTACGTGTAGTGCATGTGCTTTCTTCTAGAGGAGGCTATGATCCTCCCCCACTGGATGGTGAGATCCAGCGTCGAACAACTGTCGGTAAACGGGATTTCCCTCATCCAGGTCTCCCTTCAGCGGGTCTCTGCCCCCGCAAGGATAAGCTCTAAGCTCCCGACAGGTCTGCCGGCGCGCGCGCGCGCGCGCGCGCGCGTGCGTGCGTGCGTGCGTGCGTGCGTGCGTGCGTGCGTGTGTGTGTGTGTGTGTGTGTGTGTGTAAGTAAGGGGGAGGGTAGGACAAGGAAGAGTAAAGAGTAAGGAAAGATCGCGCGCAGTCCATGGCCCGTTTGTAAGGGTATTGCTCCGGCATTCGCCTGGTACTGAGAAACCCATTAGAGCCGTCCGCTAGAATTCTCCATTCCTCCAGGTAGCGACTGAATCCGACCTAGCTATTTATGAGGTAGAGTCGAAAGTCCTGCCACCGCCGGGACTCGAACCTAGGACCTCCCGTGAGAGGCACTCCAGTGACATCAGTTGATGCCCTGAGAGACACGCGCGCAGGCGCCTTCACGCACGCACGCACGCACGCACGCACGCACGCATCATTCATATAAGAAAAGAAAGAAAGAAAGAAAGAAAGAAATAACGGTCGTGCATCGATCACAAAAACCACCAAGGCTTGTGTTCGATGGATTGCTTTCTCGGCAGCATTGAAAAGCAATCAGTTAACAGTTGATATTCTATTTGATTCTCTTTACTCAGGAGAAACATTCCACGCCAATATGCCTATGCAGAGGTTCAAATTTATCGTTAATTACTTAAGATTTGATGATCGTGAATTCCGAACTGTTGGGCAACTAGTGTTCCAGTGTTCTTCTGCCAAACAAATTACTGAAACTGGAGTGCAAGGTAACAGTTTTTTGAGACAATCAGTGGCGGCTCCTTGGGATAGACAAGGAAGGCACTGTCTACCCTGAAGAATATGAACTAGTTTAATACATTTCATAATAATAATAATAATAATAATAATAATAATAATAATAATAATAATAATAATAATAATAAATGACTCATACAATTTTAATATAGTGTAGGTATTATTAATCTGGAAATGTATAATGAATATTTCATTATCGTGTCACGAGCCTTAATTCCATTTCAAGCGTTTTCAAACAGCGCGAGCGCAATGCGATTTGTCTCGTCTCTTCCTGCCGGGACATGCGCTCGCTTGCAACTCTCAGGGTAGGCACGCCCGGGCGCTGCCTCGCTTCGCGCCACATTCTAAGAAAAAGCCATGTAGAGAGCGTAGCGTAGTAGCATTGATGTGTCCATACTTGACACATGCGCGTTGTCCGTAGGCCAGCGAATTCTCTCGCTGCCTACCCACAGAAGACTCCTATTTCCACTCACATGCCAGCCGCGTGGCGCGTGTATTTCCTGTTTTGTTGATGAGTTAACAAGAGGAGAAAGTGATTATTATTTAGAAAGTAATTATTTTTTCATTTTAAATTAGTATGCTGCGAATTATTAGTGTTACTTTATTTTTTATATTTAAATCCTATTTTACGTTAATATTATGACAGATACATTGAATGAACTACTACGTACACCGTTGTCTCGTTTTACGATGTAGAAAAGAGACAAATTTTGGACAATAGTCGACCTACTCTTGAATATTGCTGTACAACGTGGTGGCGAGAAATATGTAAGAAAATTCGATCATTCGTGTTATGATTAACACAAATTGCTAACAGGTAATGAAGTTAAAGCTACTTTATTGTCAATTAAGGAGAGTACTTGGAATATATACGGACATTTTGACATGAAAAAATTATCAAAAGCTATAAAAAACATGAAATGTCAAAAGATAACAAACGTAAATCAGTGAGTCTTAAAACGCCTGGAAATAACTTGAATCCAATTTCTGAATTATTGATAGAGCAACACAAATTCGCAACACTTTTTGAAAATCTGAATATCTTGAAATCATGTCTGCGTGTGCTTCATAGAAATAATGTTTTGGAATGTAATGATATCAGTGAGACAATTGCTTTGAATAAATTGAATAAAATTACGAACCAAATGGATTGAGGGGGGCACGGTCCCCACGCTCCCTACCCGGAATCCATCACTATTCTATAATATATTCTGCCTACCTTGGACATTTGTTCACGAACCGTCACTGGAGATAATAAATAGTATAATACAACAGAATAAATAATAAATGCGGGAACTACAAACTGAATTTTGTAATGTGAAGAATTTGATTGCGAGGTAAATGTTTCGCTATTCCATTCCGTCCTGAAGTAACTAGTATCTTCCACTTTAGGATAAAAACTATAAATAAATAAATTTCTTAGATCATATTTTTTCTCTCTAAAATTATACAAACTTCTGCATATCTCAGTTTCATCAAAAAGTCGGTTAAGATATTTTTGTGTGCATGTCTTCAATTGAAGTGAATAACAGGTGATCAAGAAGAATATTGAATATGAATAAGGTGTAGAGGTAAAATTGAAGAAAAAAAGAGAATTGTTGAACATGTTCAAGAACAATTTTGCAAGACATCCGTTTTTAAATGCATTTTCAAACATTCAGCATGTTATTCAAATAAAATAGCAGAAAATATTTTTTAAACTAGGTGAAATAAACAATGTGCGTGTTCAGCTTTCATGACAGATGAGCTATTTCCACTTGGTTGCGCCACAGAAAACAACGTAATTGAGGGTTCAAGTATGGTGGGAGTTGCCTCCGAGTAAAACGCCGGATGTTTCACATGACCTTTAACTAGATTAATGGTTACATCATTGCATTCAACCGCCCAGATCTCCTAAGGGAAATGGCAATGGATGTGACTGAGGCTTAGTATAAATTCAACTCGAAGAAAAGACTGGGCAGGCGTAAAAGGGCACAGCTGTGTGGAGCGGAAGGGAGAGAACATGAAACAATTGCGTGCAAGAGAGAGGTGAAGATGGGGGGGTAAGGGGAGGCGAAGGGAAGAGTGGATGAATCAAGGGGAATACGAAGGGGAGGGGAGGAAGCATCTGCAGGGGTCGCGGTTGGCAGCGTGCGCAACAGAGCCGACTAGCAGCAACACAAACATTCTAAGGCTGGGGGATTGCGCCTTGCGCTGCGGCAGCACTTAAAATGCATTCCAGAGCGAAGACCCTTCCTGAATACGGGTGGCGAATCAAGTTGCTTTGGGAATGAATTAAATGACACCAGGGAGAGGTGTGAGGAAAATTTACTACTTACCAATTTGGATTTGTTTTGGTCTAACGAGAGGAAGATTTGTCACCTAGTTCATTAGGAGCAACATAGCCTTCTCTACAATTTGTCGTTACGTAGCAGAAAGGATTGAGTTTTCAGTAATTTCCGAGGCCACTTCCAGTTTACTTCATTAACGTCTTGGATCGCGTATCGGTCAAAAGTCGAAATGGAAACCACTGATTACCTAGGACAGGCTGACTTTTTATTCGAACTATAGCAGTTTGGAATTTCTCTTTTCTAATTAAGGTTGAGAAAATCTAACTATCTATGTCCCAGTGGCAGATCCAGAAGGGGGCATGGCCTCCATGCCCCCCTCAAAAAGACCTCGAGTTTTCGTTTGGTACCTTCCTTTAGTTGGCGAAGTTCATTTCAATATTTATGTTACAACTATATAATTATTTAAGAAATAATATTGTATAGTGTCATATATACACTACACAAATAATATGCAATATAATATTAGATATATTTATAATTTAACAAAAATCTATGATGCCCCACTCCCCAAATAATCGGCTGGATCCGCCCCTGCTGTAGCCTCTTTTATTTGGAACAAAAATGTACTAACCATACAGTCTGAAAAATACTATTACTATGAAAGTTCATGAAATTCCACCTCTCTAATTAGAATCTAAACAGGATAATACAAGGAATGGTAAAGCATTGCTCGTCTCCGAGTAGTGCAGCCAGAAAGCACTCAGAGCGCGCATGACAGAAAATTTTAAAGGAGTAAATAACGTAATAATATTGTATCGAAGGTATGCAAACGAAATTCAAATGATGAATTTTGAACACTAATGAGTTTGATGACATTTTTTGCAATGGGAGAGTAATACTACTTCAAATGATGCGTCGGTTCATTAATTTGACGGTTACCTTCTTTCAACATATTTTCCACAATGCGTTGATTATTAGTTGCACTTGTTCATTGCATTCCACGTTGTATTAGATTTAACAATACAATAAATTTAATTTTCACGATCAATTCCCCTGACCCTGATGTGTCTTTGTACAATTAGAGACTATACTAAGTATCAAAATCAAAATAATTATTTTAAAGTGATATTAATCGATTATTTACAATTTGTACGGTAAAATTCCAAAGAACTAAATTTCCCAGTAATTTGTATGGTACTTCGGCTCTTGGATCAATCCCATCTAGCTCACGTTTTTCGTCAATTTTTCCTTGATCCATTAAGCAAATGCTGGGATGGCCCATTGTTTTGCTTCTGGACAAAAAATGTAGCTTTAATATTTGCGCACGTTTTCTTGAACTATGGGGCGTTAGAGGGGGAATATAATTATTTCGAGCACAGTACTATTAAATAATCGTTCTCCATTTATCCCGGCAATCCGTTTCTTTTACGTGCTGCATGACGTGGGATAACACTCAAAATTTGTAGCTCAATTGTCGATTTAAATAAATTTTATTTACAAAAGGCCGGCACAAAATATTTTGTTATTTACATTATATGGAATGACCTAATTTAGAAAAATTATGTTTTTCCTGCTGTAGTACGACCAGATTTTGCACAATTTGCATTGACACCAACAATTTTTCTATACTGCTTTGAAATCGTTTGAATACAATCCTATGAGAATGAATACTATGTCTAGGTGTAATTGAACACCACTATGTAGCACGGTATAACGACGGTGATCACCAACAAAAATGGGCTTTGTTCCTTACCCTCCGTTGTTTATAAGCAACCACACCCTGCAGTACTGCACTCTGATTGATTCCGTTTGCGGCAGGAGATACCGACCGAGTGACGTCGATGTGTCTGTCTATGGTCCCTTATTAAACGTGTGGTTGCAATTTTTCTTTATTAAAAACATGTGAAGTGAGATTTTAAGAAGAAGCTAAATAAACAATGAAAATTGTTTTTAGTTTCTCGCATACCACTTACGTGGAATAGAGAAAGTATTGTAATGATGCGAAAAAACCGGCGATTTTCCAACAGAAAAATTCGTGGAAGGGGAGCTGATACCGAAAAAGTGGATAAATCTTACTCCCATACGTAGTAAATTACTTCTTCTAACACATTTTATAGTCAGCATCTACATTTTGTGGATCTTTGACACCGGAAAATTGGTTGACTGCAAAACGTCCGTCGAATGGCCGTCCGTCCCTGGTAAAGCGACTAAAAAGCTCAGACAATTTTCTCAAAAATTGATATTCTCGGATCGGATCAATCTAGCCTAATTCGAGGCGCTGCAAATTTGAGACGGATATTTTTATTTTTGAGGGTACTTTACATAAAGCCTCAACATTTGCAAATTTTTTTCAAAAATGACTGCTTATCTCCCCCCCTTGATTGAGCAAAGGACGGTTAAAAAATGGCCCGGTCCTCTCGTAGAACTCTGAATTTTCGAAAATTACAAAAGTAATAAATAATGCCTGGAAGTATGTGATCTCGCAACATAACTAATTGTTATATACGTGGATGTTATATGATTAAGAAGCAGAAAAGAATTATTATTCCACTGATCAGAATCTGGACTATTGTAATTTGTATCTGGACTATTGTAAAGGACTATTTTAGGGGATCAAGACAAAACGTTCGTTTCATACATGGGTTGCAAAACTTGAAGAAAAAAATTTAAACATCAAAATGGAGATCGTTCATCTATGTTGAACGAGATCACTACAATAGTTATTTTATCAGAATAACATATCTGGATTGAATTAGGAAAACAAGACAGCCATCTTGTATCCAAACCTACGCAATGAGATTCCTGCCACTTGGATCCATGGTTCCGATTCCAGTACCACCAACAGCATTGCCGGAGGATATTACCAGTTCATTCTCCGCTTAAAGTTCGGAAAATGATCTAAAAATCATGGGACAACTGGGAAGACACACATGTTTTTTATGTGAAAGTGTCTCCAGAACTAGAGAATGGCACTGAGAAGTTACAGCCTCGGTGAAAATACAAAGTGCCAAGACCAAAATGTAATAAATTTCCCAATAATGGACTCGCATAGACTTTTTCTAACCCCTTTGCATATTACATTTGGAATAATGCAGGAGTAATGTGTTAAAGCCTTAGACAAAACTGGTCTTTCTCTTCAATATATTGTTCAAATATGACCATTGCTATTAGAAACAAAAGTAGAAGAAAGCATTTTCGACGACATATTTTCACCAACTAATTAAGAATGCAGCTAATTAAGAATTCAGGAATAATGGGACTCACTCAGGGATGTCACCATCAATTTGCAGGGGAATGTTAAAGATGTTCGATTCGAACCAATTATTGTTAAAACGATGCTCCAAACATTTAGGACACTCGAATGTGATATGACCTTGAAGTTGCATTTTCTCCATTCTCATCTTGAATACTTACTTTCCGGAAAACTTAGAGCCACTATGTGAAGAACAAGGAGTATGGTTTCATCAGGATATAAAACAGATGGAAATTAGATACCAGGGTCAATAGGATGTTTCCATGTTGTCTGACCAATGATGGTGCTTAATAAGACATAACACTCGCCTGAAGCATAAACATCAAATGACAGCATTCGTTTCTCCTCGTATCTACCAAAAGACTGTAAAAAATTGGTGCTAGTGGCTACTCTGGGGAACGCTGTATTTTTGGAAATTGCAAAAAATAACACTTCAAAAGTATAATATTGAAGTTAGAGATTTTTGCCTTAAACAAATCTCTTCTAAAACATCAGCCTTTTTTTCGAAAAGTAGTAGTTTTCGCGTAATTTCTGCTTGAAATTAATGCACATAAAAACCACAACTTTTTCTCAAAAAACACTACATTTTTCCAAGGATAATAATAGGGACGCTTAAAAGAATAACGTAGGTCTTATTTTCGTTGATCTCTCTGAATTTTCCAAAAAGTACGTGTTGGAAATAATGGGCGAGACAGATTTTTAAGCGTCGGCATAAGTTGGTACGTCAGAGCGGCTGACTGGTGTAATGGTAAGGCGGAAAGGCGCGTTAACTCTGTGGACCTGAGTTCGAGCCTCCGCGCGGGAAAACAATTCTGGTTAAAACACTTTTGTAGGTTCATATATTCGTATAAACCGTTGCAAATAATACAAGAATATATGTGCTGATTTAGCACCACTAGTTTAAAACTTTTTGAGAGACGATTATTTTCTTTTGGGGGAGGCAGCATATACTGATGTATAGGACCAGTATTTAAGTATTAATGTAGCTGACGACAATGCATTTATTTTAGAGCTTCATGTAACAACTATATAGATAAAACAAAGGTTTCCTTTGCAACCACTTTAGCACAGGAAAGAGCGCATATAGAAGTGATCGCTGAGTGAGTACAACACCATTGTCAGCGGTCAGTAAAGTTTGTTTCGTAATAACACCTCTCACAAAGTTAGCATTTCAACAAAACGAAGGCCACTGAGAAGATCATAAGCTAACACTGATGTCGTTTAATTTCTTTAACCCCTCTTCTGGTCGCATTTCCTCCTTTGAATACCTCTCCCCCCTTGAAAGGCACAATGAGAAACGAAGTCAGTTAATTGCCACAATTCAAATAATTTGTTTAATTTTTCCCGACCCAAAAAGTGTCTGACATATGTATAACAAAGATACCTGTACAATAACAAGTTTAAAGGTGCGAATTGTCCGAACTACTTTCAAAGTTCTCACCAACAAGATATCATAATGCAAAATGCAATGTAATGCGATTTCCCGACAGAAGAACTAGGATTGCTGATTACTGATACGGAAAAGGCGATAATTCTCATACTGACTTTCTTACGCTGCATAGACAGAATCAAAGTTTTATGGGTCCTTGATACCGAAGAATTTATTTACGTCCGTCCGTGAACAGTAGCGCCTAAACCGTTAAGATTACTGTCTCCAAAATTCACATTCTCCGAACGGTCTGGTCGAACTCAAGACCCTGCGAATTTGAAACGCATTTTAATTCTTGGGGGTAGTTTACACGAAGAATCAACGACATTTTAAAAATTGTCTAAAACATGTCTCCAACTTTTTTTTGGGGGGGGGGGTACTTTTCTCGGATAGAGCAAACTTCGAAATAGGGCACAGGCCCCCATTTTCGTTAAATGAATGTACAATCGAAAATTGCAAAAATTAAAGTTTTTTCGTATTCAACCACAATATTTAAGATATTATGTTCTTAATGAAATCTGTTCATCAAAATTTGAACTGGAAATAATGACATGTGTAACACCTGAATTTTTAGAAATTGCATATGCAAATGTTGAAGTTTCTTTCTAGTGCGTCGGTGGGAAATTTGTTTTACCTCTGAGGTTGGTGATCCAGGGGTAAAGTTCATGGCTAAAATTATGAGTTCGTATTCCATCATGGGAAACATTGTGACACAAAAGTGTTTCAATGCAAGTCGTTGGTTTGAAAGACGTACAACGACAATTCTGTGGAGAACTGGACTGCGCATGCGCCGCCATCAAATGACGGGATTTCGATTGACGGGTCCCGACATTCTCCGTTTTGTCGTCTACGACAAATGTGTTCGTAACTTACACTTTACGTAGTTTTAACCGCCACCTCTAAACACGAATTCAACACTAACACACAATAAGCATTGAAGTAATGAAAAATACGATATCCATATTACCAATATAATAAGGCAGAAACTTAATGGCTAATTTTTTAAGTTAATTCAAATATACCAGAAGTAAACTAACGTAATTGTTAAGGCTTTGGAGGTTATGTATATATCGAGGCTCCTTTGATTCCATATAGGGGCCTATAATACGTTTTACTATCTTGTTTTCCTTTTAAAAGCAAAAATGGACTCAGAGATACACAGATGTTCAATAAAAGCTTTTAGATCCTGTTAGATGTATTCAGATCAAATAAGTTCCTAATTTTAACGTATGTTTTCGTTTGTACGACATGCAAAAACTCATTTTTGAGATGATACGTTAATTCCTATTGACGATAATGTTTACGTACTACGACAATGGATTTCCCGTCTTGCAAAAACTCATTCCTCGCTCTCCGAAAACTAATTTTTCAACATCGCTTCTCAAATATGTACTTCCGAATAAACGTTTATAACCGGAGTAATTTTAGATTCTGCAATACAACGGCGCGGAGGCTATATTTTGTTAGTGTTATCATTACGAACAATGTTGAAAATCAAAAAGAGATGAATTATCAAATATCGTTATTTCTTGACCCGAAGACAAATCTAGCTTGCCCCGTAAACGTCTCATTCATATGATGAAACACGAGCTAACGTTTGGTTATTGTCTATTTTGAACGGCTGTTATGTAAAGAAGTGATATGCAATGAGATATTAAATCTGCTTGTATTTTAAGCTTGCGCTAGCGTTGCGCGTGTGCGCGTGTGTGTATGTGCGGACGTGCATGTACATTGGATAGCATTTCAACGAAAACCAACTTCACAACCAGAAAAATCAATTTTTCTACTCACATTGTATAATGCTGTCATTTGTTGGCTGCAACCAGTTGCATAATGATACTCATTACGATCAATTTCATTATGATATAGGTTCTTGACCAATCAAGGAAAAGTTCACAAACCAAGTACTGACAGTTAATCATTGAGAATAGTTCTAGTAAATGTTTCGTTCGATTGTGTACATTAAAATTGCATTTGATATTATATTATGCTTTCTTTTACCAGCCACCTGCGGCAGCATGCGAGGGCAGAGTGAAGTGGCCTTGGCTGAACCCTACATGTCCACTGCCACGAAACGATTCAGTGTAAAAGTAACATATGGAAGTAGAAAAAGTACCGTATGAAACTCGATGTAATGGGTAGGCTGCGGACTTTGCGTATTTGTACGTTTTTTCAATTAAACGTAATCATATCGATAAAGCACACAAATTCATTTCTTATTGTTTGGGATCGATATACAAGTTCTTCTAGTGCATATTTTTGCATATTTATGATGATTGAGCGTATTTTCATTTTAAGAGCAACCGGGAGCGGTAGATCAGTGCATTAACTGATGTCACTGCAGCGCCTCTGACCGGGAGGTCCTAGGTTCGAGTCCTGACGGCGGCAGGGTTTTCGACACTAGCTTTTCAGCTAGGTCGAATTCAGTCGCTGTCTGGCGACTGCTCTGACAGTAGTTTTCCGTGGTTTCTCCGTTCAACACCAGGCGAATGCCGGAACAGTACGAGTCCTTCCTTGTCCTATCCTCTCCCCTTACACACACACTTACACTAACATGCACTACACTACCACACATTCTGGGAGACCGGTCGGGAGCTTAGAGCTTGATCCGGCTGGGGCGGTGACCCGCTGGTAGGACAGTCCTGGTTAGGGGAAAATCCCACTAGCCGACGGTAGGTCGGCGCCGGATGTCGCCATCCAACGGGGGAAGATCACCATCTTCCGAGGAAAAACAAGCACTACACTAACGGGACTAATGACCAAAGAAGTTGACGCGCCCGGAAACACGAAAAAAATCAATCAATTTTAAGAGCATATATTTGCATATTTTACATTTTTATTTTTTATTGTTTTGTTCCCTCGGAGGAACGTTGAGATGGCTTTCGAGTTTGCATCATATCTGTGTAACTAGAGCGGTACGGTTCATCAGGAAGTCGATCCAAACATGTCCGTGGGACCGAAACATGTCCGACTGAACTCTGTAGCAAATTCATTCAACAATTTGCCAGGACCAAAAGAAGAGTCATAACAGAAGAAATGAAGAAAACTCAAGAAAAACTCCTAGTTTGAGAGCAATGAAAAAGTTATGTGGTACTTTACAGGGTGAAATGCATCGTGTTGAAAATCACACAACTAAAGAAATTGAAGCTTTTAAGTATTGTCCCCTAAACTCAAGCGAAGTTGAAATAACTTTGCCTCTATAAGAACGTTCTTGCGGGTAACAAAAAATTATTCATCTCAGAAAATTTGGAAAAATGTATTACAACCTATTGCAACAAATTAAATTCAATGTGTATTATTCAACATTTAAACTGAACTATTTTGTAGAGAATAAAATATGCACTTTTCTCTGTACATATTTTTCTTTTTAAGTGCATATTTTCAGGATTTTTAGTGCATATGAATCCGCACCCTATTAATGGGTATTAATACATAGTTTCATAATGTACTATTTCAAACGTGTATAAAATTCATTGGACCTCAACTACAGGTAATAAATCTTTGTATAAATTCTACGTCACACGCCCACTCACAGCAAACTGTCAAAAATATGTCTATGATCACTTTGATTCATTGGGTGTAACACTACAATAATCTGAATTCAACCGCAAAATGGGCAGCGCCAAATCTCGTGTCATTCTCAAATCATTCCTTAGCAACCTTCGTGATGTCCAACTGAACAGTGGCAATAGACTGGTAAAAGCTACCTGGAATTGCAAAGATGATTCCTCTAACTTCCTGTTCAAAATGGTGCCGTGATCAAGCGTTAATACAAACTATCAGAATGTTCTCGACTTACTTCTGGATCCCCTCGCTTTCTTGACATCTACGAAAACAATGAACGTAACCTACTCAGGCGCGCCCAGAGAAAAAAGGCCAGGTTGGAAATAGTCTCCACGGGGAGACTATTTCCAACAAAAGTTTCCCTCCATATATATTTTAAGATTAATTATACTTCACATACAATTGAATAAATTTCTGAAATTTATTACAGAAAATAAATTTTTTACAAATTTTACTTTCTCACACTGTTAACGCAGTGTAGAGAATGATGTAATGCTACGAAAACAACAACAACAATATTTCGACAAAAACTCTTCATAAAGAGCCCTGGTAGCAAAGTAGTGGAGCTACAACAGCACATACTTTCTTGCATTATATCTAACTAAAGCACTTGCATTATATCGAACGAAAATGACACATACGCCATTCCTTTAAGCGTCCCATACGCTACCCCTGGAAACATTTAAAGAAAAAAATTGGAGCGATTTTTGAGAAAATGTTTTTTTTATAATTTGCATTAACTTCAATCAGAAATTACGCACAAACTGCTAGTTTTATCAAATTATTGTACATAAACTGTTTTAAGATTCGATTTTTTTAGAACAGGTATTCTTTAAGAAAAAATCATTAACATCAATAACTTTTGCAATATTAACTTTTTTGCAATTTCCGAAAATAGAGTGTTCCCCGGAAATAGGACTAGTGCCATATTTTTAACCAAAACATCAGGCGAAAATTTATAGAAAACACTTGGAGCAGTTTCTGAGCAAATAATTGTTTAAAAATTGCCTATATTTCCAGCAAAATTACGCGAAAACCATTCACATTTTCGAAAAATTATACACAACGTTATTTCAAGATGTTTTTGAAGAACATACAGTTATTTTATTAAAGAAAAAACTATGTTTAATTCTGTAGTGTAGAGAACCGTCAGAAAAATTGAACTTTTCAATTTTCGAAAAAACACGGTTTTCAAGGAAAATGAGAACTCTGACATTCTTTTAAGTGTCCTTTATGCTATCCGAAGACAATCCATTCATCATATATTGCTTAAAAATTTATTATGAATGATAATATATACAAACAATACAATTGAAAAATATACAACTATTTTTACGTTCTCGTTACTAAGTAGAGAGAAAGGTATGTAATGTTGCGCGAAGAAAAGCGAATTTTTGGCGGAAAAACTTTTATTACAGGGCCCTGGTAACGACAAAGTGGATAAATTCAATTTCTAAATTTAGAAAACAATCTCAAATACGAGGTGTAGCCAGAATCCATGTTTTGTGGGTCCTTGCCAAAAATCACATGACGGCAAAGTGTCTGTCGGTTCATCCGTCCGTGAATAACACTAGCGGCTAAATCGTTCAGACGATTTTCTCCAAAATTGATATTTTCCAATCTATCTGCGTTACTTTATATGAACCCTCTCGGACGTTTTCCAACTTTTCAAAAGATGGCTCCTTCGTTTTTTATTACATTTTTTGTTGGATAGTGTGAAGGATGTTTAAGAGAATGGTGCAGCTCTTATGTTCGTTGAAAACTCTGATTTTTAGAAAATTACAAAATTCAAAATATTTTCAGTTTTCTTACAACTAAAATATTAAGATATAGAGTTTTCCCCCAATGAAATCTGTTTCTTAAAGACAGATTTTGAAATAAGGTCATATACAATTTTTCGAATATCAGAGTACTTTTCATGTCATTTTGTGTGAAAGTACGGGCAAGAAAGTACGTACTGTTTTAGTACCACTAGGTTATCTAGGAGTTCATACTTCAATCTTCCGAACTTTTATTAGCCGTTAGTTTGACTTTGAAGTTAATACACATCTATACATTTTGAATACAATAATTCGTAGCCCCAATAATTCGGGGCTTGGGACAAGTTGCTCAAGCTGCCCCCTCCTCTAGGAGTTCGTGAACCGAATTCATTTCCGAACGCCAATAGTAATAGTAATAATAGTCTGCTACTCGAGAGATAACTCAAGATCTGAATACCACCTTCAATGGTGCACAAAAATACTAGGGCGTAAACGTGCCATAGCAATTAAACAAAGTGAAATGATTTATTTATATGAAGAAATACGCAAAGTATGTCCAACAAAGAAATATCAACCCCATGACATATAAAGCCAAAGTTCGTGGATTCAAATTCAGCTGGAGGGGGTTGATTTTCGAAGATCAGAAATTTTTCCATGTAAGCCATGTCATCCCTGAGGCATGTGAATGAACCTCGGAAAATACTTAGATAACTATATCCTATCAACTCCCACTCTAAAATCAGGCCGCTTACTTACCCAATCAAAGAGTAACAACGCGTACTGGATCTAACAGTAATTGATATATATGATTGATACCGAAGTAATGTTTTCAGACTGAAAAAATAGGAGACAACATTAAATGGTAATGATGGTATCAATTAAATTCTCACCAATAGAGTCCATGTAGGGGTTGGGGCCAATCTACATTTAATCTAAAGCCCGGTGATCAAACAACGTTAGACATCAGTGTCCTCCAATAATTATTTTGGGGGTAAGACCAGCTTACCACTAGATCCGCCCTTGTCCCATTAAAATGGTTGCTTCCTCAGGAGACAAAAACACTTAAGCACACAGGAGCATGTGAAATATTTTAAAATATCTGGAGTAAAGCATAGTTTGATCCAGGAAAAGGCATTCCGTTCCAAAATTCAGACCAAACGTTACTCATGCAACTAGCAGCTGGAGTGGTACGATGCACTGGCGTCGAGGCCTTGGAACTCTGCCCGTTTCGACACACGACACCGCACTCGACTTCGTGTCAATGTCCGTAGAACTACACATGTGAATACAGTCGGTTGGCGTTACGAACTGTCAAGTCGACCGCAGTTGTTTTTTTTTTTTTTTTTTTCAACGAAAAAATAATCTCTCCAGTTTCGTGGGTTCCTCACACCGAAAAAGTGGAATTTTCCTGTACCCATACGTAGTAAATTACTTCCTCGAATACGTAGTGTAGTCAGAATCCACATGTTACGGGTCTTTAATTTCGAAAAGTATGTTTTCGGCATTACGTTGGTCGGACTGTCAATAACACTAGTGCTTAAATCGTACACAGGATTTTCACCTAAATCAATATTCCCTGATCGATTTGGCTTTAATTTTAATTTTACACATGTATTTATTTATTTACTTATGTAAAAAACAAACAATTGAGAATTGCAATCCTTTCACGGTTGATATCGAGTCCCCGTCAATTTTTTGGATTTTTAAAATTTGGGAGTGAACTTGATATGAAGCACCATGCGAAAATTTTGCTGGTTCAATGAATATATTATTTCATAACCGTTACAAATGACGCGACAAAGCACGCGCTGTTGTAGCATCGCTAGTTTTGATTACCGAATTTTTTCAAGTAGAGGAATATACGCTTACAAAAATGAAGCAAATCCTATTTTCAGTAAAACCTCCGAATTTTCGAAAATTGCAAAAGTTCGGAGAAAACCTTCTGAACGGTTTAGGTGCACGCGTTGACCACAAATATATACAGAGAGACGTCTCGCCGTCAATCGATTTTTCGGCATCAAGGACCCCAAAAATATGTATTCTGACTATATTGTTTATACGGAAGCTACGTGTTAGAGGAAGTAATTTACTACATACCGGAACAAAATTTATCGTTATTTTATTTTTTCGTTACCAGGGCCCGCCAATGAGAGTTTTTCAGTCGAAAATACACATTTTCTTTAGAACAGCACGTTTTACGAATCTTTAACAAGTTATTCTTGGTTTCTTGCTTTACTTAGTTTCGATCACTTCATTAACTATTCTTTATTCCAAGAGGAAATCCAATGATTGTATTTGTCATTTAAAACTCTGGAGGCATTTTCTTTGAGCCGCAGTTTCATAAGATAGTGACAGAACAGAAAACTTAAAGATTCACCCGTGATGGAGGATTGCGAAACATGAGACAATTTGACAGGAAAAAAAAAAAAAAGAAATTACATTAACATTTAACTCACTGTTTCGATAGATCGATAAATGTACTATCGAGTTGCACGTGATAGTGAAGGTGATGATTTCTCTCCCTGCAACAGTTCACAACTTGAAAGTGTTCGTTTGACAACTTACTGAAAGAACTTTGAAACATACCAGAGCCACCGGCGACAACTTCGCAAGAACAGACGCTAGAGTTTAATCCAGCTGTCCTTCAGAGCTATAAAAATGAAGAGAACTCTTCGAGTAAAAAGTGGATGAACAAATGTGATCATCGTCCATTTGTTCATTACTGGTTACGCAACTACCATAAGTCTATCTGATCTTGTATCAGCAGCTGTTCCTCAAGATATTCTCGGAAAAGTATTTGGAAATATTTATTACGTCGCTTCGTGTTGGAGAAAGAGGGCGTAATGAACATGACATAGTTACACTCTGATGAAAAAACTATTCATGGTATAAACTTATTTCCTTTCTTCTTCGATGAATGTCTATAGAATAATAATTTACACAACTAGTTCCACTTTAAATTTTAGATATTCAGATGTAATTTATTATAGTATTTAGTGATTACATTGTAGTTCATCAGGTGACGTTTCGGCTACACCTTATAGCCATCTTCAGACCTGGTTTGCATTTGTACATTTTAACAAATTATAGTTGTAAAATTTTTAATACATTTTAATATAACTGATATAATAAAGAATATTGGTAATTAATAACGATACAATATAATAAAGAAGGTAAGCTTTTGTCAACATATATTTATATTAAAATACATTAAAAAATTATACAACTATAATTTGTGAAAATGTACAATTGCAAACCAAATCTGAAGATGGCTATAAGGTGTAGCCGAAACGTCACCTCATCAACAACTACAATGTAAACACAAAATACTATAATAAATTACATTTGAATGACTAAAATGAAAGTGGAACTGTTTGTGTTAATTACTTTATTCATGGAATAAATAAAACATAAGTGAAAAAAGGATAACTGCGAAGTAGTCGAGTTCTAGGAGACTTCGCCGAGTCCGAATTTCAGAGGAACATTTACTCTGCTAGCATTACGAGTGCACTGAAAGCGTGACAGAGGAGTTGCTTTCATGCTAACAACCTTCACTTCTCCATCTTTCCCGTTTCTATTTCAAATGAAAGAATCAATTGGAATGGTGACCTGCGCCTTCTTAAAGCATTTCTCATAATAAATACTCGTTTAGCATTTTTATCTACATTTTATTAACTCTCTAACTTGAAGTCAAATAAAGATTGCAGAAAGTTCACAACTTACTATGACAATAGAAATTATAAAATCACTTTTGTTAGCCTCGCATGGTATTCCCATGATGCATTACGCATTATTTTAATAACAAAATTATTCAGGCTATTGTAATGAGGGGTCAATGAACCCCATCTCGTAGGATGTGTTTCTTCGATTTCCTTTATCCACATAGCAAGTATTGGCCAATTACGGGTAATTTGGGTACTGTAGCAGCTACAGCCTCTCATCCCCACTATAATCTACTTTTATTTTCTTAGTATATTTCAATAATATTCATTTCTTAGATAATTTTATGCCTCATGTAGATAAGCTCACGTCTGGTTGATTGCAGCAAAAGCTTCATTGACCGCGAGGTAAGGAATCAAAATAATCACAATCAATTTAGCGACACCACTTCGCTATGAATGTTGTTGCTCCTCGTGCCTGAGGCAGAATAACGCCCCTGACGAGTGGAACATGACTGAATTACCGTGTGTTAACATTTTCTGATAAGCTACTAAATATTTCTTATACTTTCGTTGGTTTTCAACAGAATCATCTGTACGAGTCTGTACGCGTTTCTGTACAAGTTTGATTTTTATGAGTAAGGTTAATTTTACTTACTTTATTAGTTGCGGATTCCAGACATGAAATTAGCACTTCTAGTGAGGCATTTTGCCACTAACCGCACTCAATTTCTGCTCTAGGGGTATCTCTAACAGATTACCCAACTCGTTCATTTGTACAGCGAAAAAGCAGATGTGCATGAATGTTTTAAATAAAGATATCTCCAAATTTCTCCCCAACTCCTCGATTTCACTACAGACATTTTTTAAACCTGAAACCATTATCCACTTTTCTTTTATATATTGAAACCAATTATCATGAAATATTTAAACTTTAAAGAACACAAAACATATGTCCTAATCTCGGCTCTGTTGGTCCAAAAGAAGTCTTAGAAACAACGGGTATGTCAAACACCATGACAAGTATCCAAGATAAACTTTACTACATTTATTTTGTCAATAACTTCATTTTTGTTCTAACTATTGAAACAGACGCTCCGATCATTCCGTGGTTTACAGAAACCATTCGCAAACACAGCTTTCGAGCGCCCACGCACTTGGTAGGGAGGCCAGCCACGTGACCGCATGGGCTCGGCCCCTAGATACTTAGCGTCCCACTTCTCTCGCAGTACGCCCTCATTTCCTGTGCTGGGAGAAGGATTAAAGGCACCACCGCCTCTTCCTCGTCGAGGGCTGTCGGCGCAGTGTAGCCGCGTGCGGACTCCAAATTAACACGTAGTTAAATGAAATGGCGAATTTACGTTTATAAAAGGATAAAACTGCAAAGAATGCAAGTATATTACAAAAATAAAATACATTATACATTAGTAATTCGAATACAGTTCACACGATTTTTTTTACATCCAAAATAAAAGTTGGACAAAAAAAGAGGATCGAAACAGAAGAATTTTATTCTATACTCAATGCTGAAGTTATGTGTGTACACACGCACGGTACATGTGTTTATTTATATGTAAGTGTATGAGAGTACTTGAGTGTGTGTGTAAGTGAATGTGTGTGTGTGTGTGTGTGTGAGTGTGTGTGCATGTGTGTGCGTGTGTGAGAGAGGAGGGGAGAGAGAGAGAGAGAGAGAGAGAGAGAGAGAGAGAGAGAGAGAAAGAGAGAGAGAAAGAGAGAGAGAAAGAGAGAGAGAGAATGTATGTGTGAGGTGTTCTGTATTTATGTTGACGTTCCTATAAGTTGCATACAACTACTCTTCATTTATTATTAGAAAATATTTTGCTACATTTTACTGCTGTAATACTAAAAAATAATACTGTAAATTAAACATTTACCAACAATCCATGACGTGCGCATGCACATGTTTATACCGCTTTCGTGTTCTATTATGATTGCGACTAACTTAATCAAGTCACAAAAAATATAATAACGGGTTATTCAAAAACGAGATTTACGATTTCAAGAATGTGTTATGATGAAGTTTCGAATGTGTTAGTACCAGTACGTATACTGTGGACTGAACTGAATGTGCGGATTAATTCCACTTTTTAGCTCCAGCAAGCTATTTCACATTTTATTTTACTTTCGATACGCTTCATCGGAACACATCTTCCAAAATAAACTTTAGGGACGGACGATAACTATTCCTGCCCACATGCTCTTCAACTGTTTAAATGAAAATCAGACTCCCTCAACAATCGTGCTACTTTTTGTATACGACGCGCGTTATAACGGTTGTTCCGCAAGCGGTCGCCTCAGGGGCTCAAGATATTTGGAGGTGGGTCAAGCGAAACTCCTGCAAGAAGTCACACTACGAGGTGAGACTATGGAGGAATCAATTAACTACTAACATATGTTAATACAACACATGTTTTCTCGTATTATTTGTATCGGTTTCGTATTTGCAACATGTCTCATACAAATACTTGTTATCTCTTCTACAAACAAAGCGCGAGAAATTCGAAAAGATATATTTAATTTTTGAAAATTACAAGTTTCAATGAAAATACTTCGCCCACCATGGGATCAAGCGTATTGTGCTACTTCCTTATAGAACGTATAGAGAAAAAATGTTTCCGGCTCTGACAATGAGATCCAAATCACTGCCCATACAAATTGTAGAATATAACCAAACAACGACAGCTAACCACGACAACACCTGCACGTTGTTGTTACAATAATAATATTATTAATAATAATTATTAATAATAATTAATAATAATAATTATTATTAATTATTATTATACAATAATTATTATTGCATACAAAAATTGATTATTATTTACACGAGAACTTTTGAGATAACGTGAAACTTCTGAAGGGATTATTAAAAACATTCGTGTCAACAATACATTAAATTATGAAATGCAACAATAATGAAAATATTAGCACGAGAAGTTAATACGTGTATTTTTTGGAAATTTCAAAAGAATGAATAAAAATGGCGCTAATGTGTCATAGAGCATTGTGCTCTATCCCTTCAAAACGTTAAAGGAAAAATTGGAGCTGTTTTTGCATAAAACATGTTTAAGGACTTTTGAAGAATTGTCCTGATTTGACTCAAAATCACGTAAAAACTAGGATTTTTTAAAAAAACTGTACCGGAAATGATTTAAAGATCTAATATTGGGGCATGAGTTGCATTAACTTAAGAGATTTAAAGCTTCAACATTGAAGCTGAATCTTCTTCTTCAATAGCTCTGCAGTCTAACTTGAACCTTGGCCTCCAGAATATAATTCCTCCATCCTTGCCTATCTTCAGCTGCTTTTCTCCATATCCGTACTCCCAATAATTCTCTTGCGTCCCTAGCCACGGCATCTTCCCATCCATTTTTTGGTTTTCCCGTTGGTCTTCAACCATACAGTTCACCATTTAACGCTTTCTTTGGCAGCGTATCATCTTCCATCCTCACCACGTGTCCTGCCCACTGTAATCTCTGCAATCTTTCATTGTTTCTAAGGTGACTCCTGTTAATATATTTCTTTGTTACGTGGTTGTGTGTTACTATTGAAGGTGAATGACAGGTTCGAAACTAGCCACCCACCTTCTCTATGTAAAGAGAAATTGATATATTCCAAGGTCTATTCTACTAACAATTCAGCAATCACTTAAAAAATTCTAAAAAAACGAAGCGCTGGAAATTTGAAAAATGACACAGCATCTAATTTTTTTGCAGATTCAAAAGTATATATCCATACAGCATTCTCTCACTGTTTTTTAGTTTTTTTAGAGTTCAATTCTTACAAAACGTTTGAAGAAAAATACTTTACGTAACGTAATTTATGCTTGAAGTTAATGCAAATTTTATATAGTATTTTCTCAACAATCGCTCTATTTTTTAAATTTTTTTTCGTGTACAAGGGACGCCTAAAAGAAGGTACAAGGGAGGTCTCATTTTCGTTGAACTTAAATTTTCGAAAAGTTGCAAATTTATAAATACGAGAAAGTGTATGTTGTTGTAGCAGAACTAGTTTATGATATATAGTGTTTTAGAAAAGAAATCTTTATCTTTCATATAGTAGTTAAGAAATGTTGACTTTTTGCAAATTTCGAAAATACAGAGAGATCACCAGAAATGGAACTAGCATCACTTTTTACCACCCTTTTATACATACGAGTAGAAAATTAAAAGAAACAAATAGGAGGCGTTTTGAGAAAACAATTGTTTAAAACTTGCCTATATTTCACGCAAAATTACGCAATAACTATTTACATTTTCGAAAAATTGAACATTTTATTTCAAGATTTCTTTCAACAACAGATTTTATTAAGGAAACAATCAATCTCCAATATTGCAGTTGTAGGAAGACGTCCAAATAAATTACACTTCGCAATTTTAGAAAAATCAAGGATTTTAACGAAAAAGAGATGCGCCATACTTTTAAGCGACCTTTACACTATTCAAGAAACACGTTTTAATCAAAGAATTGGGAGCCAGTTTTGAAAAAAAAATGAAAATGTTTCTGTGGCTTCATGTAAAGTACTCTCAAAACTCAAAATATCTGTTTCAAACTCAGAGAGTGTCGAGTTTCTTTAAAGCGATACAGAGATATCAATTTTGAAAAAAATTGAACAGTTTTGGCACTAGCATTTACCATAGACGGACGTTTTGCCATCATTCGATTTTTCGTTATCAAGGACACGCAAAACACGAAATTCTGAATACACAGTGTTAGAGGAAATAATTTACTATACATACGAACAATTATCCACTTTTTCGTTACCGGGGCCCGCGATAAGTTTTTCTGTCGAAAATTCGCCGTTTTTTGGTGCACGACTACAATATATTATTTTCTTACGGAGTAAGGCAAGAAAGTAAAAAGTCTTCCTTTGATATTGAAAGTGTACGTCAGGTTAAAAAAACTGAACCTGAGCAATATTCCAAATTCTATACGTTTTAATGAAAATTGAGAATATACCACATTATAAGGCAAATTTTACTCCAGAATTCCCAAAATTCAGAGGTTTAATGAAAATAGGATCCATATTATTAGTTCCGTACTTTGCTCTACACGAGCAAAAAAATCATTGAGCCATTTTGAGGAATTTTCGCAAATGGCCTGGAGCATCTCCGTAATAGGCATCTCCAAAAATACACAAAATTCGTGTTTCAAATTCGTGGGGTCGTGCCAGCTACATCAAGAATTGAATATTTTGGTGAAAATCTTATGTGTAGTTTAGACCCTAGTGACAAATGGGTAGGGTAGCTTTCTCAAAAATAAAAAAATTAAAAAAGACCTCTTTCGGTACTAAGGACCCAGAAAAACGTAAATTTTGTCAATATACAGGGCCAGAATATAGGAGAATGTAATACGCGTACTACGGACAGGAAATATTTCCTTTCTGTACAAGTGTACTTAATGTTTTTCTGTGGAAAAATCGGCACTTTTTCTTGCAGCATTACATAACTTTCTCTTACTAAGTAAACAGTATAAGAGGCAGTGAAAAGTCGAACTTCTGTTATAAAAATTTTAGAGGTATCAATGAAAATCGATCTGTATCGTTTTCATAAGTGCACTTTGCTCATTCAAGCAAAGCATTAAGAAACTATTTGCAGCGATTATTGGCAAAACGTTGAAACTCCACACAGGCTTAATGTAAAGTACCACCCCAAATTAAAAGATCCTTTTAAAATTCTCAGGTTCTCTAGTTCGGTCAGAGAATAATCAACTTTGAGGATATCCTGTTGGTTTATGTACTAGTTTTGTTCCAGGACAGCCGAGCGGGCGGGCGGGCGGGCGGGCGCTCTCGGCAGTCAAACGTTTTGAAACATTTTGGGTATCAGGGACCCCAAACTTGAATTTACGTCAAAATCTCACAACGAAATTTTTGCAGCAAAAACTTACTTTATACTCCGTGTAAACTAGTATATAAGTAAAAACGGTCACACTGTCCGTAGGCCATTAATCCGCAATTATTGAATCCCTTTACGCGAGACGAATTATTCCTAAATACACGCAAGATACATGCTCCGTTTGCACGAGTTATTTGCAACGAAAATGAATGTAGACCTGAAACAACAAAATGTTATGAATAAGAGCACAGGTTTCTAGCTGTTAACTTTTGTATGAAATATGAACTTTACAATCAGTTCAAATAATGAATTAGAAAACACTTTCCAGTAACATATCTTGACTTTAAGAGGAAGACTGAGTTCAGTTATCACTATCACACCGCTGTCGCGTTTTTGGCAGCCGCCATTAGATTAGCGCCCCACACAGACGGGTGCGGCAGTTCGACCTTGCAACATTTGCCCATTAACCGCGCGCGGGTGGGCGGGCACTCCCAACGCGCGGCGACGCCCGTACACACACACACACACACACACACACACACACAAACTTGGGCGGTAAAAGCGTGGGACGTCGAGTGGAAAACGGAGCATCGCGACCGGAAAACGCTTTCCACCGCCTACCCGCATACGAGGTGCCCGCGCTTTCTAAACTCTTCCGGCGTGCCACCTGCTCTTCTGCGGAAATGTGACCCACGATTCCGGTATTTTTGTGTGGCAGCGTCTCGCATCGCGGCTTACTTTCCTTCGCGTGGTACGTTATACTAGGAGGAAAAGTCTGTTTACAAATGCGCGCGTGTCGCTTCACCATCGGATGTCCTAAATAATAGTTATATTAGATGCATTGAGCTTGATGAAAGAAACGAGATAAGATGAACTATCTTTCTGGCAGTTATGCATCGCGTAACATAATTAAATGTTTTTAAAAATATATCTATGCCAAAACAAACTGAAAACAAATAACTGTTTTAATTACAACAAACATGTGTACTTTCTAACAGTACGAAGTTCATATACGAGAAAATAAACATGTAATACGAGTATAATACTAAATAATTAAACGGTGCTTAAAGGAAAGAAACAATTAACCGAATTTAATTTTACCTTTTCATGTACGAAGTGTAAAGAATGTTGTATAAAGCAGCAAAAATTTAGGTCGAGATTTTGATGGAAATAAACATTTTGGAGGACCACGATTCGGAAAAAGTGTTGTTTGTTTTTCAAAACATCTGTCCATCCGTAAACAACGTCCGCGTCAAAACCGTACACAGTTTTCATAATGTATATTCCATGGTCGATCTACTCATGTATCATCCCCTTGAATTTGATAACGAATCTTTTTTAATATATCGGGGGAGGGGGAGCGTTCGCCCCTGGAACATTTTCGAAATTTTCTCAACATCGGCCCAAATTTGTTTCTTTAATATTTCCTCTCAAACAGAAAAAGTAAGCTTACTAAAAAGCGTAGGTCCAATTTTTAGTAAAACCTGAAATTTCGAAAATTTCAAACATTCAAAATTTTACAGGATCCCCTCCTACAACTACATTATTGAAGATAAAGATTATTTTCTGAATGCAATCTGTTCTGCAGAATTATAATTTACTGTTGTAGCATCACTTATCTCTATGAGACGTGTTTGTTTTCTTTAAAACATTTCGTCTCTATTCAACCAAAATGTCTTAAAATGTGTTACTTATTTTTGAAATGTATGTACACTATTTCATTAATACCCTTCTTCCCATCCTACAATTTCCTAATAAAGTGGCCTACCTCCTCCCTCCCCCAATCGCGTGTACATTTTTCTGGAGTGATCCCTAATAAATAAAGGTTAAAATGCTTAAAAATATATATTTTATTATGTAACAGCAATTTTATTGTATAGAACTGTTGTTATATGCCACAACAACACTCGCATTCGCACTATCAATGATTTTCTCAAAGCACTTCTCATGAAAAAATCGTGGTTCCATTTTTATCTCGCGCTAATGTTGGTCGACATGCAATACGGAACATTTATTTAAACGAGTTTGGCGTCTTGTACTGAAGACTTGTTATCACGCAATACTTAAAGATCAATTCACCTGTTCATTGAGGCTTGGTAAAAATTACAAGCACCTCTTTCGTTTAAATAACATGGAAAACGTCAAGCAAAGACTTTCAATAACAGGCTTTAGTCATTTTGGTTAGCGCAACTTGTTACATCTCGTTACTTACCTTAGCCCAAATGCAACCTCCAATAATTGAGAGAATTTCAATTCCACGCTGTGAGCTCAACAGGAAAAAAGGGTATATACAATACGAGAGTAATACCTATATAGTATCATTATCTAAATATTAAATTAATCACGTAGGTGACTATTTTATTCGGAGCACGGGGATCTATGAAATTGTTCTTGAATATCTGTCTAGTAGGATGTTTTAGTTTCTTTCCAGGTTTTGCTTCAACATTCTTGTAACGAGATTTCTTTCTTTTCTAGTCTATGAATCAGATGGTCTCTTTCATTCAACATCGATTTTCTGAAGACGAATTAAGATCCCATATTTTAATAAAAAGTTAATCTGGCATTCAATTTCACACGTCATCGGCGCGATATATCAAAACACAATGCAATCAAAGCATCTTTGAAGTACTATATCAAAACAATCCTTTCTATCACAAGGAGGAGGAGTTGACTTCAATGGAGTGACTCTGCGAACTTTCCTCCCAAACATTAAAAGAGATTAATGATGTGCTGAGCCATGGGCAAAACCTTCACTGATTATTAATCATGACTTTTCCAAAACCGTAACTACTCAACTGAACCTCTCAGACCGTGCAGACGTATACATGCCAGGAAAGGGGTGGTGCACGTGCCGGTGTTGGAAGCGTGCCATAGTACGAGTAAGATTGCGCACGAGTCGATGTCGTTAATTCTAGACATAACATTTTTTCATTGAATTTTTGTGGCGTAGAGAAAATTCTTCAATGAAGTTAATATAATTGAATAACCATACGTCACATCATAAAATTTCGCGGGCGTAAAACAACAATACACGGTTAACATCGAAGCGCTTCATACAAATGTATCGTACATATTCATTACATTCTACTTCTATTATTTGAGCTCACATTTGTCATTTTGCTTTCTTTGAAGACATGGGATGTCTATCTTTACACTTTTACTTATTTTTAGACCAGACTTGGCAACCTATGTCCGGCAATGATCTTGAGATGGCCCGGTAGACCGGAGTCGAAGACCCTCTCAGCACAACAAAATATAGACCAGAAATATTGAAACCATTTCATTTCTCATATAACTGTGTTGTGTGATTCAAAGACCGAGTTTTTATAAAATGAAGCAAGTGAAACATCTCTCTGAAAGATAGTTTGTGTCGTGTGATTTTCTTTCCCATTACTAAATTACTAAATGCATATAAATTGCATGTATATCGTTCTTCCGATATGAAGGTCATCCAATCTCAGGATGCTGCTACGCTAAATAATTAATCGCGAAGAAAGGAAAAAAAAATACAACTAAAATCGTTGTTTCCAGACATTTTTTACACAGAAGTTTACGATCATGGTTCTGTACATCACTACCATTACATACTTAACATGTTTGGGAAATGTTAGCTCAATGTCAATCTCCATACGGATTTTGCCTTCCGTTGCTTTATCAACATAACGAACACGCTAAGTGGCGCCTGAAATCTCTCATATCTTCCAACGTTATCGTAATCGAACACGCCCATGTGAAGAGCGTTGATTACACTGTGAGAAAATGCCACCGCATTTTTTTCACGGGTCATTTCTCACCTATTATAAACTGGTCTTGCATAATTTACCATCGCAAGGTTTTCGAATTCGTATCAAAATAATCGGCGCTTATCCAAACATGCTCATCTCCAGTTCACGCACACCTAGTTTCAGTAAACACAAGAAACTTGCTAAAAATATTTTGAGACTAACGTGGCGTCGTGGCGTATATTACAATACTTTATAAACTAATTACGTCAATACTACCGCCACAATTTAACTAGACTAACGTATAAAAATGAAACGTTTATTTACGACTGAGAAACGTTAAATTTAATATAATAAATAAAAAAGGTATATAGATCAAAAGTTGGGTCCTTCATTCCAGGGACAATCTTTCAAGACAACTTAACCCATTTGTTATTTCTGCTCCAAACAAAGTATTCAACGAAACTAATGAAACTGATGTATTAATCTGCACAGAACTGAAATTCAGAAACATTACGCTTTTCAAGATCCTCACTTTTGAACATACACAGTCCATGTTCAGGTCAATTTGTTAAGAACATGAAATTCAGAAATACTAGTGGCCTGCAGCAGCAAAAATGATGCAGAATAAAACCTCACAAAATGATTTCTCAAATGCATGCACACCGCTCAAGAACACCAAATAAAATACTTCTCGTATAACACCGCAATAAGTTAAATATTTTAACAAATTCCACACGAATATTGAAACAACGAAGCCTACTATGTGTGGATTCAAAGTACAGCATTTCTTTATGAACCAATATATCAAAAAAGTTGCTGATCCATAACGCAACACGTGAATAGCAAGTATTTAACGGCAAAAGCCCTCTTCCTTGATGTTGCAGGATGGCGCTTGTCGTAAGAGACTGAGAGCACAATCAAATATTTGAATTTATCAGCCAAAATCGAAACTTATTGTTTTTGGATTTTACCCGAGTTCCTGGGCCAGGAGTTCCCGAGTTCCAACGAAACTACAGACACCTTTCACAAGGCGACAGGCTGCGTGGTTTTCTTTCCATTTCCGCGCGCTTTGGAAAATAATAATAATAATAATAATAATATTAATAGTAATAATAGTAATAATACTAATACTAATAATAGTAATAATAGTAATAATAGTAATAATAGTAATAATAATAATAATAATAATAATAATAATAATAATAATAATAATAATTTTGGATTTTTCTCGAGTTCATGGGTACCTTTCAAGTGACCGGAGGCTGCATAATTTTCTTTCAATTTCTGTGCTCATTGGAAATTAGTAGTATACATGCTGATTGACCACGTGTTCATGAGTCGTTCCCTATTCCCGTTACCTGGAGCATGTTGTCATCGAAATTATTAGCACGAGGTCAACAGCCCACATACGAACAGTAAACCGCAAGTTATTAGTTCACCATCCAGCAACGGTTGCCGAGTTGATGGGATATATTTGGGGTTCAACATACAGTAAAACTTTTCAAATTACGAACAACAAAGTGGCGTTACAATGAACAAACGCATCCGTGTTAGCTCAAACACGATCATCATTTAAGTTCATTACCCTAAGAGAATTAGTAGATCAGGGGCGAAGGGTTGCAGGGAGACTAGGGAAAGAACAACAGGAATTAGTTCCAGTTCATTCACCCAACACTGCCCAGTCGCCAGTGAACACTCGGGGAGAAAGGAAAAGCTGCCACGTGCCCTCTTCACTTTGACCTCAAGTCTCGAGAGATGATATTTCCTTTCTTTTTTACAGCGAAAGGAAGCAATAAAAATGCTAGGACTTTCTACTAAAGAAATAACATCTAGTAACGAATTGTGTTTTCTAACATTTTCCTAGAATACGAAATAACACATCCACTCCAAAATGAAAATATGCAATATCCTCTAACTTGAGACTTGTGGTCCTCTCCCCTCGATCTTCCCCCGTCTTCATCTATTTTGTATCAAATACTATAACACTAGCAGGGGCGCAGGCGGCGAGCGGGAGGACGAGCGGGCGATCAATAAACAGGGAGCGCGCCGCGCCGGACGAGAGGGCGGGCGGGGGTGGGGGTGGGGGCGAGGCAGGGCGACGGCAGGCGGGCGCACGCCTGGTACGCGGAAGGTCCCAGCCCTATTCCCGGCCGGCGGCGGCGGCAACTCTCTTTTGGTGAGGGTTATCCTCCCTCGCAACAGGCGAATGCCTAAAATTAGCCCTCCAGCCGCCCCGCACACGCGCCCACGTGCTCACCCGCCTACATTGCGAAGCACCCTCGCGCGCGCACACTTTGGGGGGCGCGAGCTAGAGAGATAGCCCAAGAAAGTGTAGTGGGGCGCTGACAGGGGCGGTTGATAAACTGCTACTCCTTCCTGGAGGAGAGGCATGCACAATGATAGTTGACGAGATTATAGTCCAGTGATCAAAAGGCATCTCCTAAAAATTTAATTTTCGGTAATTTTTTTACGTTTCCTTTTGCACCAGTTTATGATGGGGAGAACTTTACAACTGAACATTTCTACTTGGTAGAACAGTGATCAGTTCCGGCAATAATGCAATATATCTTCCAATGTTCCTCGCCTAAAATTAATTAATCGGATACTACATTAATTGTTATGAAAAACAAGTTATCTATTCTGATAATTTCTGATACTTATTAAAGCCTTTTACAAGCTTTTCTAAAGAGATATTCACAATGTATACAAAACCAAAATCTTGGTGTAAATTGCCTTCATACGTGCACACTATCATTTGCTTTCAGTACGGCATTCCGATGCAGCCACTGCGGTCTTCAACCTATCGATTCTTTGTCGGGACTAACGCAACAAAGCAGCAATCATGTAAGTCGTCGTTCTGACATTTTAGTTGCTAAAACGCGTACAAAACAAGAACAATGTTTTATTTTAATCACCAGCGAACTTAATTTCAAGGAGAAAACGAGAATACGTGATAGACAATATTTCGTGGTAATTTCAAAGTATCTATATTTGCAACAATTATCGTAAACCAGTTTTTTTAAACGTAATCCTGCAGTTCATATTTTTAATTGAATAACTAAGAAGTCATGATTCAGAATAATTTATTTAGTAAAAAGTTCAGAACGGAAAGTGACTACCCCTTGCCGTTTTGTGATTACAATTCTCAACTCAACATGCCAGTCCTTTTAAGAAATGAAAATTAGATTTAAAAAATCCAAAAATTCTAATGAAGAGCGACAAGAGTAATCAATATGCAACGAATGGGAATTATGCACCCTCCAGAAGACAGGTAGGAAACATCAGATGCGACAGAGGGGGTGAGTGAAATGGCGACGCCCTTCGTCGGTACCGGGAAAAGATAGTGTGAACATCCGGTCCAGTCATGGAATACAAAATCACGAACTACCCTCTACTTGGTGTCTATGGAAGTCGTAATCCAATATCCCCGTTGTTTCTACTGTTCTCCGGGGGAAAATAGCTGACTCACGCGTAAGAGCAACCCTCCAGTGTAATTTCGATCGCACCATCCACACGCACGTCGTTTAACGATCGCCGGCAATGAAAACCAAAATCCCCCTGAATAAGCTTCAGCCAGGAAATGCACGAATGGTCAGATTCTTATCGAATTTTGTCTCCATCGTCCATCCCTTTCGCTTTCAATCACATTTTGATGTCAGCGGTGGTTGGACATAGACATACATTTTTAAGAATAATTATGTTCAGTGGAAAACTTCTTATGAATTCCTACTACCCACAAGACTAAATCTTAATGACAAGTATCTCACACAATTTTCATTTAAATTTTAAAAGGGACAAGCCAAAGTGCCACAAACATTTTTCCAGATAACTGCAACTAGCTCATACAATTATTATTAATTATAAACCTACTGTTATAATTGCCTGTAAATTAAAAAATATATTAAAGCAACATATTAGGATAATTTGAAAATAGCAAATAGTAACTAAAAATTCTTTGCAGAGGTCAGGACCAGACTTAATATCCACCCACTGCATTGAAAGCAGTTTATTTAGGTAAATTTTCATGCAATATGCCTAAAGCACACGTCATTTATTATTTTCTTAACATGTTGGGGTGTTTTTGGAAGAAACCTGTTCTGTTTGTTTTTCGTCTGAACATTTGTGATGACTGGAAAACTGCATTAATATTTCGCGAATCCCGAATTAAGGCAAAAACTAAGATACATTTTTCTACCAAGTATATAAAAATCAGAGTCAAGTTTCCATGATATTATTTGTTATATATGTACGCGAGTGTGTACGTGTGTAAACATTGCTTTAAACACTTCACTTGCTTTCTCTTTCGTCAGTGTCAATGTCAATCGATGACAATAACGTGACACGGCAATTTTATTCCAGTTTACAGGCTACACTAGCAATATAGATGCTTACAATGTATTTCATTGGTTGAAGAAAATGAATTTATAACTGACGTATTACGTAGAAGAAATAAAATACTATAACAGGTACATGCACCATAAACACTGGCGGCACTTTGAACTTGAAATCGATGGACACCGGCCTGAACTACCCGACGTTCCCAAGTCAATGAAGATCACAATTATTAATGCATAGGATTCAGTCAGTAGTATTAGATCACACAGATACCGTATTTAAAAAATATATGTTATGTCACCAAATATATTAATTTTAAGAACTAACCTGAAGATGAATGGGCACCTTTTTCACAGGAGTACTCATGGTACTTTGTAAATGTAGCGACAATTTGAAAAATTATTATAAATATATATCAAAAACTGGTACGCCACCGGTGCAGTCAGAAACAATTAACCACTCGCAGCCAAGAGTTCTCCAAGGTATCAAATATATCCCACAAAGCGCACAAGCTACACCAGACCGTGTCCACACCTCACAGGCTCTGCGCCACCATCGCCTGTGACCGCCCGTCTGAGCCCAGTCTAGCTGCGTCTGAGAGTCGACAGGAGACACTCGCGCCCCGATAGAAGCAAACTGAACCGCTACGAGTCCGCGCACCTAGCGGCCAAAGGTGGAACTTCAATACACTTCATTGCTGTTCATAATACTTTTCCAAATGCTGAACTATCTTACGTGTGAAATGGGAAAATAGAAATATTCCAAAAAGTACACAAAATGAGTAAATACATTTTATGTAATTGCAATAATATTTTACTTTAATGGCGATGATTTTTAACAGCAAAATATATTTTCTTGGTAAACAAATGCTACAAGAATAAACAAATTAATTAGCAAAAATCTAATGCAAAATTCCTAAGTTCTAATGTATTATGTAGTAGTAAGTTACCTATAGTAGTTACAAGCAATAAAACTCCAGCCAACTCTTCCAATCCTCATATTAAAAGTGTTTCAATGGAACAACATATCTCTTTACAAAATCATCAAATTATTATCGCCAAGCAGTATTTTGATTGTAATTAGCACAAATATCTAATCCTATGAATTGAGCCATTAATAACTATCATAATAAAATCCATAAACTTCAATTTTTCTATCATTAGACACGACATTTTAGTTAAAATGTTTGAAATAAATGAAATTATATGTTAAAATGTTTGATGTCATTTCATTCTTTCAATTCTATGTGAACAAAGGATTGTTTGATCTTTTCATTTTCCTGAATTATGTGAAATATCAATCTGTTATTAGAGCACAAAAGTAACTTTCGTTGGTACTGACACTCATTTTAGATTTAAGATAAAAAATACCATTCCAATAGTTTTTCACACTTGACCAGAATTATTTTCCTTTAGCTTAAAGAAATGTAGTGAGAACTTATCAAGAAGTCAATAAATTATTGAAAAGCAATTGAACAGTTTTTTTAAATACACACCAAAAAATATGTGAAGGCAATGAAGTACTGTCGCATATCTAAAACATTGCTGTTAGCAATTACAAACATTAATAAATACCTACAATTCCACGAAACTGAACTTTAAAACATGGTACAGATAGTCGGAAAAACATTAAGCACTAAAATCATTCTTGCTATTAAATGTCCTTTTTAGGGAACAGCTAAAATTATGTTCATGAAGAGATGAGTTTGCTCCCTTTCTTTGTATATGTCTGTGATATTGCTCCCAAAAAGATGGATGTCAACTTGACCATGTCATTTGCGTTTCTGAAACCTTTTTTCTTGTAGTTCTATGAAAACTAAAGTTTGCAACAAAGCAAATTCAAGCAAAATATAGAATAAATTATCTTTTAAAAATAGAACTATTCATTAATTTTACTTCTGTGATGAAATATATGAATGTGCAAAGTATATTTCAAAAAGAGTAGTGTACTTGAGGAGAGAACGGGATCAAAATATCTCTGCTCAAAAATATAATAAAATGAAATTCAATGCTACTCCAGTGAAACATGTCAATACTTCTCAAATGCAAGTTCAAATATAGCATAATCATATAAATATTACTTTATACAAATTATTCCTGTATTGTATTTTTATAAACAATTATAATAGTTTACCCATTAATAATAGTACTATATTTGAGATAAATATTTCGATATTTCATAATTTATTTATTTGTTATGTTCCTCCGAATGTATCTAAAATATTTTCAAAAGAAAGATTTTCAAAATTCTTTTTCTCTGAAGGCATCACAACTGACTTATCATTACCTTGAGTAAGACTGTTGTTCACATTTTAAAGTTCAGAATTCATTTGTTTAATTAACAGGAATCATTATCATGAAAATTTGGGCTGAAACAATTTCATGATAAACTTCTATTAATTTAATGTTCATCAAATGTAAATAGGATTGGAATCCAGTGTGAGTTTGGAACTGCCTAAGGGTAGGGCATATTTTGGGTAATGAGAGCTAATTTATGGAAAATTTCATTTGTGATAATTGTAAATTATCTCTGTAGGTTAGTCATGCCCCTGATAGGAACAACAGTGAAAAATGTACTATTACAAATTATTTCCATCTAAGTTTTCTATATGAATAATTATTTTTAACAGATTTATTACATAAAATAATATTCTTCAATATTTTTATTACTTAAAATAATAGAAGGTAAGAATGCTTCTGAAAGTAGAAGCATCCGTACATGGCATCTTTAACCTATCACCAATCCAGTCATGAATAAGTTAATGAGCAAATATTGATAAGAAAGTAAAAATATTTAGAAATATCAGCAAAGGCTTGATGACATTGAAAGACAACATGAGCCAATGAAAGATAAGACTGCACAAAAACAAGATGAAATGCTTTCCTCCCATTTTAACTCAGCACGCAAAAAGACTGAGGCCCAGGCAAAGTTTTTCCCAATCACATGCAATTGATGTTTGTGTTAGTATTTAAGCGTAGTATTCAATTACTAAAACTGTCTCCATGTTTCAACTGTTGTTAGACATATTGGTGATTACTAAAAGTAGAGAAGATGTCTATGAAAAGTAAATTAACAGGCACAAATACCCATGCCAAAGTAGGAATATCAATCCCAAAAGTTAGTGTTCTCAGCTTAGTGACCATAACTGCTCAGAAATGTTAAATAATATTTTTTCTCCATGTGACTTTCACAACATAAAATAATCAAACTGTAGCGATATTTATTAAGATAAAGATGATCTTCCATTGTAAATCATATATTTGTACATTTAATAGAATTTTAGAAAGAATTTTAAAAATAGAAGTTTATTTTATTTAAAGTCGCATTAACAATAAGGTCATTAGCAACTGAAAACATACATGATGTACTGTAATTAATACAGGATTGAAATTACATATTGAAAATACAATTTAAATTTAACAGTAATTTACAATTGACAGTGAGACTTATAAATCGTTATACACTTTTAATATTTTACATAATGTTCATTTTTTTTCCTGAAATCACTGGAGTATAAAATATTTTCAAGATTATCAGTCTGTAGGATTGATTGGTGTTCATGGATATGTTTTCTACATGTCTGAAAGATATGGATATGTTTTGTACGTGTCTGAAGGATATGGACAATTGACAGTTGTTGTGAGTATAAAATATTTTCAAGATTATCAGTCTGTAGGATTGATTGGTGTTCATGGATATGTTTTCTACATGTCTGAAAGATATGGATATGTTTTGTACATGTCTGAAGGATATGGACAATTGACAGTTGTTTGTTGCATGAATCAAATTTTAAGGGAGCTGTGTTATTTAACAGATGTGAGTTAGCTTGGTGTGTTCAGATCTGATTTGAGAAAGTGTCACTTGATCTTTGCACTTGAGTTTTTTGTTGGTTCTTAGTTTATGGAAATCATGAATCATTTTCTGTATACTGCTTATTTTGCATTCTTTCCAAGTCATATTTCATTGTTCTTTTTATGATCCTCATTATGTAACACCAAGTATCCTTGATGGAGTGGACAATATTGTGGACATTTTTTCCTGACTTGAGATCCTGATTCTTTTTCCCTCCACGATGAACAAAATAATAATTTCATTTTCTCTCAGAAATTTGCTAAAATATACCTCATTGATTTTCACATCTATTAGGACTGAAAATATGATAAGGTTAAGTCATAAATCAAATCAGAATTTTATCATCAGATTATCATATTCATTACATAGAAATTTAATTTTTCTGGGGTGGGTTCTTTCTAATAACTGTTTATAACTACCTTGAGATAATAAAACAGTATCAATTCATATGTAGTTGCAGAATATCTGTTAAGAATGAAACAATACTGATCATGAAATTTACACTGGAGTCTTGACAGGTATGTGTTATTCTGCTTTCTATCACTTTGGAAAATTATAGAAATAATCATCTGCATGAGTACTTTGCAGCACTAATTTATAACTTTATTTATTAAATATAAAAAATTTAGTTACTAAAAAATTTAGTAAATAACTCATAGTTATTTCTCTCTTTGTTAGTAAGGATATCCAGACATAATTTTAATTACAGCTAATGCATTTTTCAAGACATTTGCTGAATCTTATAGAGCACCTTCCTACCTTTATTCTCTTACAAATATGATATTCAAATATAGACATGCACACCCTCACATAATAAAACATTTTATTTCCTTGAATGTGTTAAATCTGTGATAAAAAAATTTTGTATGGAATGTATAACACATTTTAAAGTTTACAGTGATGACAAACACTAGTGTATTCATACATTGTAATCCAACAATTGTTTCTATATATCTTCAAGTATATGGTAACTGTGTAAGTATTACTGCCATGTTGACAAGGAATAAAATAATGGAAAAATTTGGATGTTTTACTAGTTGTAAAAGTCAACACTTGTTGTGCTATAATTATTAACCTGTTGATTAGCTATTACTCAATAATTAAAATTACTTTTTGTTTATTTATGAATTACTTTTTACATTTTTACAAAATATGATATATATTTGACAAAAATTGCAAACTAATTACATGTAGAATGTACTTTATATTTTTGATAGTTTGAATTTTACTTTCGAAATGCGTTACTTGAATTTGTGTCTGAACATTTGTAATTTGCAAGTGTACATAGTTAATTTCAGGTTTCCCAAAAATAATGGATTGTTACATCGAGCACATTTTCACATGTTATTTTATAACCTTTCTGAAATCATATTAAACTAGTGGTCTGCAGGAGGTAAAATGCTGCTGAACGCAACTGCTGAAAATGGTTTGCCAAAAAGTAGTAAGCTCTATACATTATAAATAAATAAAATACTCGCGTATAATGCTTACATAAATTAAATATTTTAAAAATAGAAATATTTTTCTTATAGCAAAAGCAGTCTTTACGAATACTGCAATAATGTACCATAGTATACATAGAGTAGAACAATTCTTTCGATACCAAGAATTTAAACTAGTGGTGCTAACCCCATATACTGTCTCGCCTTTAGTAATGGTTATACAATACTATTTATACTTCAATTTCTCTCTGAATTAACACATCTTAGTCATAATTTTTTGTAAACACCATTATAAATTTTAGAACATTTGTTGCAAAAACTAAATATTTTCAAGCACATATAAACACAAATTTGACAATTATAACTGCGTTTCATACAGCTAATCATGTCACAACAATGAGACATAATTCACAAAAATTCAGCAGACAAGTCGCGAGTCCAATCTAATAATCCCTCAAGGCTTGCAATTTTTATTTAATATATTTCAAATAGGTTTATAAAATTTCTAAAAGATTAATTTCTAAACTTATAAAAAAAGCTCAAATATAAGAAATGAACAAAGAAATATGAAAAATTTTAATTTTTTCCATTTTCGAAAAATCAGACATTTCAGCGAACATAAGTCCTGTACCATTTTCTTAACGTTTACTCTCTTTTGTGGTCTCTAAGATCCAAATTTAATAAAAAATGTGCTAATTTTAAGAAAAAATTGTTTAAAGAAAATAAAAATTACCTATTTTTGCCACATTTCGCACAAAATACTCATGTTTCCGAAAAAAAGAACATGGCATCATTTTTAGATATGTTTTTCATTAACACATTTCATTCGGAAAAAAGTTTACCTTCATAATTGTAGTTGTAGGAAGACGCCGACAAAATTTTTGAACTTTTGCAATTTTCAAAAAATCAGGGTTTTCAACGAACATGAGGCCTGCACCATTCTCTTAAACTTCTATCATAATCTCCAACAACAAAATTTAATAAAAAACGATGCAGCCATTTTTTTGAAACTTTTGAAAATGTTCCAAGGGATTCACGTGGGACGGACGAGCGGACGGACGGACGGACCGACGTTTTGCCGTCAATCGATTTTTCGGTATCATGGGCCCAGAAAACGTGGATTCTGGCTACATCACGCATTAAAAAATTTTTTTTCTTAACTTAGCAACTGGATTTATCCACTTCTTCGTTACCAGGGTCCAGCAATAAGAGTTTTTCTGTCGAAACTTCGCCGCTTTTCCCCTCAGCATTACATAAATAAGAAGTACCTTCCTAAGGCGAGAAAGTAAAAATTGATGTACGGTAATGTGAATAGCAAATATTTAATGGTGAGCATACGACATCCTCCTCGGAGCCTTCGTGTCACATGACGTCAGCTATGTCGTAAGCAGTGGAAGCACTGAGGATTAGAATTCGGGCGGTACGCGCATTGTGAGAATAGGCGGAATAACACAGTTAAATATTTGTATTATTCAGTCAAAATCGAAATCGTTTCATTGTTTTTATATTTACTTCGCGTTCCTGGGTATCTAACGAAACCGTAGTCATGTCTCCATGACGGAAGGCTGATGAATATAGTTTTCTTTCCACTTCCGTGAGCATTGGAAATTAGTAATACATAGGACTGTGGCCTGCAGCAGCAGCTGCTCCTGTCGAGTGTGATAGGGTCCAGAAGCAGCAAACATTGGCTGATCTGAAACAGCACATATGAATACTGAAGATTCTTTCTCCCTCGTCACACGACGTCAGATGTACCGCCAGTAGTCGCACGGAGCATCATAAATCAGTCGGTGTGCGCAGTATAAGAGAAATAATATAATCAAATATTCGCATTTTCCGTCAAAAGCGAAGCTATTTTATTGTTTTGGAATTTTCTTTAAGATCCTGGGTATTTAACGAAACCATAGACTCCCTCACGTGGCAAGAGGCTGTGTGGTTTTCTTTCAATTTCTGCGCGCTTTGAAAATGAGTAATATTAAATACATTACATATATGTATGCGATGAAACACGGGAAAAGCCTTAAACTTTACAAAAACTGTGGAAAAATTGGAAATTGTACAAAGCGTAGGTAGTACCTATGGTGTCAGGGGAGAATTTGAAAGAAACTGGAGAAAGTTTTGAATCTATCCTTGCAAGTTGGCAATATTTCAAAACCCCACACAAACTCCTAAAAATGCCCAAAAATCCAACATCAGCCGATTACAGCTAAAAATGTCGAAAACTACGAAAATATCCCGAAAAAGTGCGGACAAACCAACTCTTGGTAACAAATTTACAAACTCGCAAGCGTTCAAAGAAGATCTAGATAAAACAAAAAACTTAATGTTTCATTGAAAACGAAAGAGGAACTGGATAAAGAAATGGAGTACTTCATAAACCTGGTTCAAGAAAAAGTAAAGAAATATACCCCCAAATATTGAAAAACCTTTCATGGGCAATCGGACTATTCCTCATGAAAAGGCGCAAGGGATATTAAACTACAAGTTGCAGAAAAGAGGAAGGCACGAAAAGTATAACATAAGATAAGATAAATTTATTTAAACTGCAATTAGGGATAACCCGGTGGCAGCTAATTACATGATTAAGGTAATTAAACTAACATGTAAACAATATTATTATTATTATTAATTATAGTAATAATTAATATAATAATATAATTAATAATTCCTCTGATTTGGGAGTTTAAAAAGAATTATCTCTCTGAATTAGGCATTTTCCAAACCCCATATTTTCTATTTCTCGGAAAAATGTGTCATATAAGCGTCAATTCGTTGGGTTTTACTTTTGTAGTCAGGATGGACAGTATTATATAAACATTCTAATTGCACGCACTCTGCAATTAAAACTTTGGTTGAAGCAATACCTCTATATCGGACGCCATGTTACCAAATGTATGATAAAACGTGAACGCTTCAGACTACATTTTAACCAAGACATTTTATAAAAGAAATCTTTTGTAAAATATTCGCTATTACACTGTCATATTTCTTTTATAAAAGATCTTTCACAAATATTTTTTACAGTGTAATACTGGCCATTCAAAATGAGTAAAGTACTACCAAAATCATTTAGTTTACTCCTTCAGGCGTATATTTCTTATAGATATTTTAGAGTTAAGCAAGAAAATGCCTATATCACACTCCGTGAAATTAACGCAGACATCCCTCAAGGAAGTGTATTGGGACCCATCCTCTACTTGCTATTTTCAAGTGATACACCCAGTTATAGAGGAACAGTAGCAACGTTTGCAGATAACACCGCTTTGTTCTTCACTGGAAGAAATATGGAAGGGGCAAAAAATAAATTATATATTGCAACAAACAAATTTGCAGAGAGGGCTAAGAAATGGCGCATAAAAGTGAATGAGACAATCACGTAAATTTTACCGATCGTAAAAGTGAGACACTTCCAATAAGAATCAATGGCAAAGTCGTTCCAGCTGCAAATACAGCGAAATATTTAAGTATGACTTTGGATTCAAAGCTGCGCTGGAAGGATCACGTCAAAATAAAGAAAGCGGAACTCAATTTGAAAATCAATAAAATGTACTGGTTATTGGGAAGAGAATCTCAGTTGTAATAAATTACTTACATACCAACAAGAGCTAGAACTCAATATGGACGTATGGCATATAGCTTTGGGGTTGTGCCAGGAAAGTTCAAGTGCAGAAAATGCAGAAAATTCAGCAAGATTCTATGCAATGCGGTCGATTCACCTATTTATATGCGAATGGACCGACTTTGTCGTGACTTGAACATAAAGACAATAGAAGTAATAGAGGAGTATGCAGTAAGACAACAGCGACGTCTACTGAGTCACAAAAACATTGAAGCATCAAATCTCGTTTCTACTGGAAAAATAAAAAGATTAAAACGGAAGAAACCTACTGACTTTCTGTGGCGTGATTCATTTCCTGAAATGAACTTTAGTGATATCTGATGATGGCCAAGTGTATCACAAAATCTTTTAAAGTGTATATTGTTAGATCTAACACTTGTTACATGTATTGTAGTAGTGTTAATAAATAATTTTAAAACAATTAAATTTTTTGGGGGCCCTATTCTGGGTTTCATTATATGTGATTTGAAAAATTTCATTAGAACGTAAAGGTAGGCTAAAGTCAGAGGATTCATATACATTGATCCATCCCCTATATTAAAAACAAAACCTTAGCATATTGTCCATAGAGTAAAGTGACAAACTCATTAAAACGAATGTGAGTGACATCATCAATAGTTCATCAAAGTGAAAATCCTCAGACTGCAGGTTCGAGTTCTGCGTAGGCATGGTCGTATTTGTGATTGTCTCTTCACCCCCCCCCTTATCATTGTATCACCTCATATTTCACACTTCAAGGCATAACAACCTTGTCGTGCCGAGGGATACAACTGAAAAGGTGATCCTACAAGTTACACTCGTTAATTATGTAGCGTGATCAGAAATGGCCGATACAACAATAATAATAATAATTATAACAATAAAAGTAATATTAATAACTTTGAAATATATTCCTATGAATAAATGTTAATGAAAACTGTATACTCAGTTCAACATTGCTATCGTATTAAGTAGGATTTTTTCGGCTGCTATCCTTTTTTTCATAGACTAGAAAATTCATTAACTACCATCAAAGATTTTCTCTCGAACCTATTTATTTTCATTGTACGCTACACTGTGCCGTTCCTCATCAAATATTCAGATTTAGTTGCAGTTGCGATGGAAGAAATATTGTCATGGAAGAGAAGGATCGCTCCGGCATTAAGCCTTGAGGAGGCCACACACGAGCAAGAGCGGTTCAAGATCTTCGCAGGTACCGCTCATCATCATTAAATAAATCTGTCGCCACCGCTACTTGGTGCATTGTTCTCACAATAACGTATTCTAACAGCTTTACAAAAGCGCGAGCCAGGTTCTCGAGCCGTGTTCGCTGATGTACGGGCCTCTTTACACATCTCAGCTGAACGCAGAACTTTTTTGTGAGGCATCTGGTGGCAGCTACTCGGTCGCTGCACGGAGTCAACGTATGGTCTGTTTATTCTTCAACTGCACATGGCTGTCATAAAGCAGATTGCTGGGAGAAAGCTGACAGAGAGCGTTGGATTAATCTATTATTCTTCTTTAAAATATTCTGTCGAATATAATAAAAGTGTTTGTACAAGCTACAACTATGTGGCACACAGTTTGAGCACAATATGAAAACTGGAGGGTGATGAGAAATTACGTCAATTTTTAATTTTTCATATATTTAGAATTCCATAGGGTTACCTTAAATAATTCTGATTCGGATTTTTTAAGGCGGGTTTTGGTCAAGTTTTTCGCCTTGACTCTTATAAGGGGCCCAAGAGTTCAAAAAGGGAGCGTCTCTTCCTTCAGTCTCATTCCAAAGGAGCGAGTACTACTTCACACCGGCACTATTTTCTTTTCAGACAAGCCTGACATAAAAGTGAATGTAGAGGAAAGTTTAAAGGTTGCCATCGTTAAAGACAGAAACGTTAAAAGAGACAAAAACTAAATTAAAGTGATTTTGTGCTTTCTTGACGAATGAAAATGTTGGAAGTCAGTTTTCAATAAAAAATCACAACTTTACGCGACGTTGTGCTTTTAAGACGAAAGGCTCTAACCGGATAAGGGGGGTTTCCGACCTTAGTTTGCAATTCGACTCAGATTTTTCCCACATGTTTGGATGTAGAAAATATTATTATTTTCAAAATATGAGGCTAAAATATGCATATGATAAGTACTTACAGCGAAAAAACAGTTTTTTCGTGCTTAAATGAAGAAATAATCAGTTTATGGCCTTTATTTTATTCCTTTACTTCTGATATGAACTTTGCCGCAATAATTCGATAAAAATTTACATTTAGATGCCTTTCAATTCAAAAATAGAGTAATAAATTGATGAAAAGCATTATTTTCTATGTCCTCGTAAATTAAACATCTATTTGAAAACGTAGAAATATTGCAATGTCACGAAAAAACATTATTTACTCATCTTTTTAATTTTTTGACAACTAAGCAAGGGGTACCACAATATTAGATCTTAGGCCCTATTCTATTTCTATGAACAAATGCCTTTGTCGATTAAAAATGAAAGAACAATTCTGCTTGGTGATGACATGAATATTCTTTGCAAGAAAGAAACATTAAGTAGTACGATTTCAAATGTTTCAAGTTGGTTTCATAATAACAAATTAATTGTAAACGAAGAAAAAGTGTTTCAACGAAGTTTTGCATTTCAAATCGGCATGCGCCATTGAAAAATTAACAATATGCAATTAGCTGATGTTAAGGTAACCAAATATAGGGTCTCTCAATTTAGTCAAACCTCAAATGAAACGTCCAATTTAAATGGATTAAATACAAAATTAAGTTCATTATGTTATGCATTCAGAATTCTTTGAAATTCAGTCAGCCTTCATGCAACATGTTGCCTGTATTTTGCGAATATACTATATTCCTGCCAGAGATATGGCGTAATATTCTGGGAAAACACATTCAATAGTTTCCAGACTATTAGGTTGCAGAAAAATGTACGAATAATAGGCAAATGTCGTTCACGCTATTCCTCCAAGCCTCTCATCATTTAGCCTGGAACCTTACCGTTGCCTTGCCTACTTATTTATCTGTAGTTTATTCATCTGTATATTTATTAATATGTAGTTTTTGTCAAAGTTAAGGGTGCGAACATGTTTTCATGCAATACATATATTTATAATTACAACACACGTCGTAGGAATCATATTCATCACGTGTATGATTATAATACCTTACTACAAAAAATTCACACATAATTCATGTTCGTTGCAAAAGATTGACAGACGACATTACACAATTAAAATTCATAGATAATTTTAAGTGCTAAGTAAAATTTTACTGCTGTATAACTGTTTCTTTACTATTTGAAATTATACAGATCATCGTAAATAATAATAATAATAATAATAATAATAATAATAATAATAATATAACAATGATATTTAATAAATTAAATAACATTATTTTATGAAATACTCATTACATTATATATGAATTATATAACATAATTTTAAAAATCACCTATGAAAACCTAAAAGAAGACCTAAAGAAATTATGCCTGTAACAAGTAGTATACTTAAGCTTCTGTATCAATACCCCCTTTTTCCCCATCTCGATCAGGTTTATCATCCATTTTCACTGATCCAGTGAGGATATACTGAGATGAGCCTTGTTCTACTTCTGGACATAATGTAGCTTCAATACGCACACTTTTCGTTGAGCTCAGCGGGGAAAGTAGTTATTCAAATTATCTTTTCCATGTTTTCGCGGCAGTAAGTGGATCCCGTCACGAAGGGCACGATAAGGGATAATAGACAAAATTGGTTTCTGATTTGCTTTCGCAAATAGTTTTTATTTCACGAGAGATAATATTATCTTACCAATTCTTGACAAAAACGCTCATTATACTTGTATTCATAATTCATCTTAATATGTATACGAGGTAGGGGAGAGATTTCAGAGCTGAAGAAACCATATAGAGGTCGCACTTCTCCCTACAGTGCGTCACATGGTTTTTGACATTAAATAAATAAAATAAATACATATATGTTCTTGTACTTTTCTTCTCGTATTATTCTCCCCTTTCATACACATAAATTGTTGGTGACATGGATTTTACTCATTTTATTTACATATTGTCCATAGAGTAGTGTGTCTCTCGACGGCTTCTTCAGCACTTTTCGAAAGCTCTCGGGTACAGTTATTGCCACAACCGCTTCTCGAATGACAAGCCGGCCGCGAAGCACCATATCTGGCGTTGCCCAGACAGCGACCGGCGGACCCACCCATCTTTTGTGCATTTATGAACTAATATGCAGAGTATAAATATTGGAATTAAAAGTCAATATACGAAATTAAAATTATTTAATTTATTATAAACATTTCCACATGAATACAAACAATTAAAACAACAGCATACAACCGGCTTTTAAGCAGAAAGAATGTAAAACTGGCTTAAATTTTTACCTGATTTCTCCGGTAACGCAATGGAGAGCAGGCGAGGAAAGTAAACAGCAGAACAATTTATAATTTTTACTCAATGGAGTTAATCATGGGTATTTAATGTTGTAAGTATAGCTAAACCCTCCAGTTCTCCTCTAAGTTCACTTTTGAGTTCTATGTGATGGCCGAGGTTTATTTGCCTTCACGATTTTAAGTTTTTCTTGGAAAGGCAACCAATTGAATGAAATGGAATTGCATTCAGCTGTATGTACATGAACTGCACCACGATTGCTATCCATTCCTGGTCTCTTAATATTTTTCCAAAGGTACAATGTAATTCACACAAAATATTTTCTAAATTCAATACATTTTTAGTCATTACTTATCACATCATCCGTAATACGTGACGGAAACTAATTGTACACTGCATGAAATGCCAGACGAGCACATTCCAGGTTGAGAGCGCAGACATGGGCCCACTGAACGGGAAGAATTTCTCCAAATGGTCATCGGAAAAGCTTCGTATTAAGGCAAGAAAGATATGATGGGAAGAGGAGACTTTTATTCTACAGTTCCCCGATATTCCGTTCTTTCTTATATTATTAATTTTTGCCCCAGGAAAAACTTCAATCAGGAAATTAAGCTCATTCTGAACAGGAGGGTTTCAAATATGCTAGCTGGACCCCTGCGAAAACACCGCTTTTTTTAAATAACCGATTTAAAAGTGAAAATTACTTCTCAGTAAAACCCAAATTCGAACGGCCTGACAATAAACTGGCTATAGGTCCGGTACTGCGTGAGAGTAACAATTATAGTATTACTAAGCATTGAGTCAACATTGCACAGAAAATCAAACGGTAAATTTCATTTTATTATGAAAGATTATTGATATCTTCCCTTCAATTTAATTCTACCCGGACTTCGTGTTCAAAAAATAATTAAATATCCAAAAATGTAATAGAAAGTTCAAAAAGATCTTAGTTTGTAAAATTCTGTCTAAGAAAACATAATTCGTACCCCATCTGCCTCCCCTCAATTTCTCACATATCCTCGCCTGTCTCTCATCATTCCCCCCACCTGTCTACCAAACACTCGTGTTCTCTAAAAAATCACCTGTCTCCACACATATAGTGTCACATTGAGAAACAAAAATGTACAGGCGAAAGCAGCAATCTCTCTCCCCGAAATTGAAACTGAAGCTGGCGGCTTACTTCCTGACCTCAAAAACTACCTTTTACATGCGGTTAAGAAACTTTGGGACCGGAACTGGAAAATGTTGCCTTCCAAATTACATGCAGTTAGGAAGAGTATTGAGGAATCTCCCGTCACATCCGTAAGACTTAGCAGAAGAGTGGTTATTACAAGACTCCGTATAGGACATTTTAAACTTAGTCACAGCTACCTGCTAAAAAAGGCTACTCCTGACCCTTGCCCAAATTGCGGCCTCCCAGTTTCAACTAAACACATTATAGTTGATTGCCAGGTAATGTCGGCTGTCAGAACATACCTCAACATCAATGACAATCTCCACTGTATATTCAATTCTGATTCCGGCCACATGAAAATTATAGAACTCCTCACCAAATTTAATCTCATAAATAGTATTTAGCTAATGACTATTCATTGTCCCATGTACAATATTAATATTAAGGCTCTATGTGTGTATCCCATGAAATTGTGCAACTAATGTATATTTGTATATTTGTAACTACTGTATTATTGTAACTGTGGTCGCCAATGACCTAGCCGTTTAAAAGGCGACCTTAAATAAATAATTAAAAAAAAATGTCCAGAGGATATAAACTCTCTCTCTCTCTCTCTCTCTCTCTATATATATATATATATATATATATATATATATATATATATATATATATATATCTTTGGTTCATTCGAGATCGATACACTCCGATATCATTTGACAGATCTCCATGAAAGATGGCACATCTATGTATTTTTTCATGGAGAAAGTTTTATGCTGTTCATTTTGTTGTAACTCCACTAGATGGCCCAAAATTAATATTCCCGTACAATACAGAAGCCAAAGCCGAAACCCCTAGAACATTTTCGCATTTTATTAAATAGCTCCTTTTTTTTTTTTTTTTTTTTTTGCCCGAACGGAGTAAAGTGCACTTATTCTATATGAAAACATCTGCAATTTCAAATATTGTGACAGTTTACTTTTTTACTCTCTTTCAACTACATTATCGCAGCTAGGGATTTTGTCTTAAGATTTTTTTAACAATTAGGACTTAATGTGATGTCACATACATTTTTCCAAAATATGAGTAGTAATTTTTTAATATAATCGTGAGAATTTTCCAAATATACTTAAACATTTTCTCAAAAATGGCTTATAATTGTTTCTTTAATATTTGCTTAAATAAAGGCCAGTGCTCCCATAAATATGGCATAGGTTCGACTTTCATAAAGACGTCTCAAGTTCTTAAAATTCAAAATTTAATTTTTTTTCACGAACCTGTCCCACACCGACAATATTGAAGACAGAGATTTTTTCTTCGCGCAATCTATTCTTCAATATTCGATCTTAAAATAATAGATGAATAATTTCAAAATTTAAAATTTCCTATTCTTCGTTTCGTAAAGAGATGGGTTTCAGCAGATGGGTATGGTTTCGTAGGATACAAATTGCAACATTATAATATTATGTAAACGTTTCAAATAATAGGAGAAAGTATGTACTGTTATAGAACCGCTAGTTTATTAATTAATCCTTAAAGTAATAATATTAACAACTGACTTCGATCAATATGCATTTTAAAATATATAATATACATGCAATATTTCTTGTCTATTTAAAGTTTTAAATTATATTTTAATGTAAAACTCGCAGATATTAATATGTATGTCACAGCATAGAAAATATTATTCAGAACGCGAGTCTTCTAATTTAAACAATTTTTCGAATATAATTTTTTATAGTCTTTTTTGGAACAAATTTTTGTACACAGTCAAATAATTAAACGAGCTTATCTTTTCAAATATTTTTTCCAAGGCGAAACTACGCTGAGGCAGCAACATCGTGAAGTTGCAGGTAACAATGAGGAGCGACTCTGGACAGGAAACAGGAAGTGCTTGTTGGACATCGATTTGGCATACTAAGTCACCGGATGGGCGAAGTGACTGTTGCATGACGCTGGTTATTCGTTGAGCATACTGGGTCCCGAGCAAAGCACTGCGTTACAGCTACTCACACGTAGGTCGTCGTGACATTATTTTCAAACACGTCTACTTCCTTCTTTGGTGCCACTCATATTTACTCCAGCAGGATCATGTGTTGTAGGATCGTCATATGCGCACCATATGTGCTGCAGTCTCGCCACATGAATGTGAGCTACGTCAACACTCGCACGAACCAATGCACAGATTGCATACGGTATATTGAACCATCCTCATCTACATTTTAATCCTGCTGTTACTGAGTTACCTCGGACAACAACTCCTACTACTTGTGTTACTGCGACCCTAACCATGAGACCCTAGGGTTCTAGTCCCGACGGTGGCGGAATTTCGATACAAACTAAGGTTGTTGGGGCGAATTCAGCAGGTGCCTGGAGGAGAATTCTCGCGGTCGGCTGTATTCGTCGGTAGACTTCCGTGGTTTCTCCGTACTAGGCGAATGCCCGAGCAGTACGGGCCACGGACCACCTGTGATCTTTACTTCCTCATTCTTGTCCCCACCTCTCTTCATTAACATATACAAACTTACGTGCACTGCACTACCGCAGATGTTGGAAAATCAGTCGCACGCTTAGAGCTTGTTCTGGCTAAGGCGGTGCCCCGCCGGGTGGAGATACCTGGAGTAGGAAACTAGAAATCTACGTGTATGTCGTCGGCGGAAATCTCGTTCTAGCGGGAGAGGATCACCGCCACCTCCCGGTATATAACACGCACAACATGTGCGGGACTTATGACCACAGCAGTTGACACCCGGAAACACAATCAATTTACATTTTAACTTTTCAGTTTGAAGTCCCAATCACCCAGTGACATGAAAACACAAAGGTAATGTACGAAAACAATACGATTTGAAACGCGATTGTAGTTGAATGCTTGTCTAGTTCGACGATTAAGGGCGAATTGGGATCTACGAGCTGCATCTCAGTTTTGATTTACCATTTTGATCTACACTTAAGCTGTAGTTATACAACATGCAACAGGCCATTACATTACTGTAATTTCAATTTCTGTCTCACTTCCTTGCGATCCAAGACGGAATATTTTCTCACTTCTTACACTTCCTTGCTCCTCTTTCCTTTCTCCCTATTTTCGGAAATGAATATCTAGCATGGTTGGACAACTATGATTCAGCTTTAACAATATTTATTTAATACACGGCAAAGTTTTATAAATTTATCTTTGGAGTAATAAATTAGCGTGGAAGGTGTATTTAATTATTTAATATGTTTTAGTGGTTTATACCCGTTGGTACTCTCCAATTTCCTACTCGAATGTTGTAAGTGGTTGCATAACTATGAAGTTTTTAAAATTAGTTATTTCATAAATGGCTAGAGCAATTAATTTCTGTTTAGAGTAATAAATTAGTATCAAATGTCTGTTAAATTATGATCTTGATTTTATTTCATTGTGCTCGTTGGTTCTCTCTATTTTCGGAAATGAATATCTGGCGTGGTTGTCAACTATGATTCAGTTTTTAATATTTATTTAATACACGACAACGTTAATAAATTTATCTTTGGTGTAATAAATTAGCATTGAATGTGTATTTAATTATTTAATACGTTTTAGTTGTTTGTACCTGTTGGTACTTTCCAATTTGCTTTCTCAATGTCGAACACATTACTATGAAGTTTTGAAAATTATTTATTACACAAATAGCAAGAGCAATGCATTTCTGCTTAGAATAATAAATTAGTAACAATTGTCTGTTAAATTATGATCTTGGTTTTATTTGATTGTGCTCGTTGGTTCTCTCTATGTTCGAATATTTTCGAATATTTCCTCTATTTTCGGTGTTGCATCATGCCTGCTCACACCCGTTTTCGGCCCGAAAATACATGGCAATTAATTCCAAATTGTGGCAATTAATTGGCAATTAATTGACAATTAATTAGCAATAAATCATTTGAGGGTTTCCATCGAGTTACGAATCGAATTTAACTTATGTGTGTTGGTGTCGCATTCCAAATGATATAGCCACATGTGGTTATTTCCCTGATTTCAGTATCATTACAATTTCTGCCACTTTCCAAAATCTGACCACATATTTGAATCTAATTCCAGCATTGATAAGTTTTGTCAATTTTTATAATAGCCTTCTGGCGCAGTTTCCTTAGAACTTCCGCTATTAATAAATCAAATTCAGGAGGTTTTTTATGTTTCAGATTTGTATTTCTTTTTGTACTTTAGATATTGTAGATCCGTTTCGGATGAACATATTTCATTTTTTTAAATTGTCTTCATTATTGAAGTATTAGGAAGACGCTAAAAAATTGAATTTTTGCAATTTTCCAATAATCACAAATTTTAACGAAAATGAGACCCACATAATTGTCTTAAACAATGTTGGATTGCTAGAAGCGAAAGCCATGTAGTTTAGATTTTATAATAACGGAAATATTGAAGATCGGAAAAAGTTTCCACTGGTAGGATTAGTATTTCCCATTTTTCAAGAGAAAGAAGTAGACAAGCCCAAAATTATTTCAGTCACATCCTATTTGCCAATATATGTACAATTACTAATTATTTCCTTCATTCTCTTTAATTTTTTTCTGTGATTTTTGGAAATTTTCAAACTTTTCTGGCGTCTTCCTAATACTACAGCAATGAAGATAATTAGTTTTCTTAATGAAATGTGTTCATCAGAAACAGATCTGCAAATATGGTCACGTTCAATTTTTTGAAAATATGAGTACTTTTTGTGTAACTTTGCGTGAAGCATAGCGAATCATTACATTTTAAACAATTATTTTATCAGAAAGGGCTTTATATTTGTCTTTATTTTTTTCACGTATGTAGCAAAGAACGGTAATAAAAGAAGTGCTGGTCCCCTTTTCGAAAAATTGGAAGTATCGCAGATATGCACCACAGGCGCCACGTTCAAATTGATTGAATTTGACTTTCTCAAGTTATAACTGAGTTTTTGTGGTGACTAGAAATTACAATTTCTGCCATTCACAAAACCATGTCATATTTCAACAGAATGTGTTTGTTTCCAATAATGCAAGAAAGTATGTCCTGTTGGAGTACCTCTAGTTATTTTGTAGTTTTCGATATGTAGATTTAAAACACATAATTCCAAAGTTTTTTATATTTTTGGGGGGCTGAATATTGTAATTTTGATGTCTTTAAATGGATTAATGTGAATTTCTTTCAATGGTATAAAAAATTTGAAGTTTCCCACGAGGGGGGGGGGGCTCTACCTTCCTCAGCCCATTTTTGAAATCATGAATGAGGGTATTTTAGGGGTGTTGAGTAAAATTGTTTTTGGTGTCTCTAAATTTAACAAAATTAAGGCACATGGTCTTTCAAGTTTTAAGCAGTGAAAGTGCTCGCTTTATCACTCCTTTTTGATATCTTGACTTACGGATTATGAGTATACGCAAAAAAAAATAATAATAATAATAATAATAATAATAATAATAATAATAATAATAATAATAATAATAATAAAGTCCCTATTTAGCCCAAGATTATGGCGCAAGAATTTTTAAATTTTGAGAAATTGGGGTGGTTTAAATATTTTGTTCTTGAAGTTAGAAGTAAGTGTCGGAATTTTGAAAAGTGGCCCAAAGGAGCCTACAATTCGCTTGATTCGACAAAAATTTTTGCATAAGTGGGGGTGCTAGCTTTACGACCCTTTTTGAAACCTCAACTGGGGGGGGGGGGTTGGTATCTTAATTTCGGGTTGTTAGGAGGTTGTCCAACATTTTTGGAGGAAATTTGCCCAAAATTGTGGTGCAAGATCTTTTCAGTTTTGAGAAAGTGGAGGTGCGAGCTTTAGCGACGTCCATCGTGGCACTAGTCACACCGCGTATAGCCAGAGCTTCGTCGGGCTCTTAGCTCAGGTTACGCCGTGAGACCAAAGTCCCCCCAACATCGATAGACAAGTAATGAGGGTTGATGATAGTGGTGACCTCTGAAGTACCCTCCGTGCACAATTTTTGGCTTAGGTATGCTAGTTTTAACTTTCACTGCAAAAGAGCAAATTTGCAGGAATCCTTTTATAATTTTATGCAAATTTGATTAGATTTAATTTCATTTGAGTTATTTTCGTCAAAGAACAGTAAAAACTGTAGGTGGGGAGAAGTACAATCTGCGCACGTTTCCTTGAGCTCCAGAAAAACTTCCCCGTCAGCTTACTACACAAAGTTGAATGATAAATAACAGTACCAATAAAGCAAGGCTAACATTAGGAAACTAGATTCTTTCACCTCAGAGTTATAGAAAACTTACCTCCATCGCTAAATGACCTACATATTAGTTTTTTAGTATTGTTAACAAAATACTCAGGCCCCCGTCTCTATTCCTATCACAACTAGCAACCAGTGGTGCTACAAAGGCACATACTTTCTCGCATTGTTTACAACAGTTCCGAAATATGGTACTACATGAACCTGCAAAAGGGTTTACAACTACCAAAAGTGTTTTCTCCGCCCCGAGACTTAAACTCATTTCCGTGGCGTTAACTCGTCATGCACTTTACCGCTACAACTCGCAGTCGCTAGGGCGCACTCATTTTTTGCTGACACTTAAAATCTAATGGTGTCTCCCATTATTTCTAACATGTAATTTTCGAAAATTTACAGAGTTCAACGAAACATAGACCTGCGACATAATTTTAAGTTTTGTTCTATCTGTGGAAAAAAATGAAGAAAAAAATTTGGCGCAGTTTATTTTATATGAATTGCATTAACATCAAACAGAAATTTCTCGAAAACTTGTGTTTACAAAAATTTGTACATGACCATTTTTAAAGGACTTATTTTTAGGACATATTTCATTTCATACAAAAAATCTTCAATTTTGTACTTTCCCAATGTCAATTTTTGCAATTTTTAAAATTTTTTTTTATTTTTTTTGAGTTTGTCGAAATTGAGGTGAACATAATTATTTCTCGTTCTTTGATAAATACGACAATAAAATCTTAAGAAAAAAATTTGGAGCCGTTTTTGAGAAAATAATTTGTTAATAATTGCCTACATTTCATGTAGAATTACGCGAAAAACACTCACATCTTCCAAAAATTGTCCGTGACCTTACTTCAAAATCTGTATTTGGAGAACAAATTTTATTAAAGACAAATATCTTTATCTTCAATATTTTAGTTGAAGGAAGAAGCAAAAAAATTGAACTTTTGGGATTTTTGAAAATTTAGAATTAAACAAAAATGAGTGAGACCTGACCCCGTTTTTTAAAATGTTCTTTCCTCTATCCAAGAAGAAACTTAAATATTTTTTTAGCGTTTTTAAGAAAATTTTGAAAATGTTGCAGAAGCTTATGTAAAGTTCCCACAATAATGAAAATATCTGTTTTAAAGTCCCGGGTCTCAAGTTCCTCCAAGTCGATCGGAGATTATCAATTTGGAGAAAATCGTGTGAACTGTTAGCGCCACCGTTGACTGATGGACGAACAGATAGACATTTTACTGTCAACTAGTTTGTCGATATCAAGGACTCTGGAAACGTGAATTATGACTACACGAGAGTGTCAGAAGAAGTAAATTAGAGGAAGTAAATTTCAACATAGGAACAATATGTATCCACTTTTCGAGTACCAGGACACCACCATACATGTTTTTCTGTCAAATATCGCCGATATTTGCCGCAGCATTATAGTACTTTCTCTTTACTACGTAAGTGCGTAGTATGGCGAGAAAGTAAAAATAATTATTGTTAACATGTAAACTATATCGTATATTACGATTCAGGCAGAAGAAAATAATAATGTAGATATTGTTAGAAAACCAGCCGATGGGAATACGCAGTGAAGTCGGGACCGCGAACCGCATTGAAGCTAGGAAAGAACAATTAATGGCCCATGAATTTACTCGAGAACAGAATGACCTCTGATGCATATGTCCCCGGCAATACAGTGAGAGAAAAGCGTAGTAACATCAGAAGTGCCAGAGAAGCTGCATGCTGTCAGCTAGCATGAGTCACTGCAGGCCGTGTCGTCTCCCTCGGTTATATTTTTAGATATCCTAGAGCCGAAAGGGTGAGGCTGCGGGCGCTGTAGAAACTGGCGTGGGCTGCGGAGCGAGACGCGTTTCGACGTACGAGCCACACAGTAAAGAACGTGAACCATATTTTATAATGGCTCGGACGTGGGGGATTAACAAGCTATTATCTAAGGAAACTGGCGAGTAAATAACGTCTCATTTTGATTATCGAATGAATAAAAATGTTTGTATGAAAGTGACTTTGAAATCGTAAACATTTGAATTAAATTGGAGCATCTCTACAATTTTTATCATAACCAGTGAATTGCATAAGCGAGATTAGTCGACGAAATTAACAAATTCTAAAAATAAATTAGTGGTGCTACAACAACACGTACTTTCTCGCCCGTATTTTCAAGCAAAATTACGCGAAAAGGACTCAACTTTTCGAAAAATTGTACAAGTCTTTATTTCAAAATCTTTCTTTGAGGAACAGATTTCATTAAGGGAAAAAATATCAATCTTTAATATTTCAGATGTAGAAAGGCTCCAAAAAATTTTGAATTTTTGTAATTTTCGAAAAATCCAGGGTTTTCAATGAACATCAGACCTTCACCTTTCTCTTAAGCGTCCACTTTCCAACAAAAAAATTAATAAAAAACAGTGGAGCGATTTTTTTGAAAACTTGGAAAATGTCCCAGGCATATCATGTAAAGTATCCCCCGAAATTAAAATATCGGTATCAAATTCATGAGGCCTCGATATCAGCCAAATCGATTAACGAATATCAATTTTCGAGAAAATCGACTGAATGGTTCTGCCACTAGGGTTGTTCACACACGGACAGACTGACGGACGGACAGATGGAGGGACAGACAGATATTTTGCCGTCTTTGGCTTTTGCGGTTTCAAGTACCCACAAAACATGGATTATGGCTACACCACGTGTTAGAAGATTTCTCTCTACTCCGTAGCGAGAAAGTAAAAAGTCAGATAACGTATATAAAATAATGGGTTATATCTTTATAATTCTCCCGTTCACGAATTGATTTCTGATGCCGCGAGACTGGTGAATGAAATCGAAGAACGGGAGATGGGAAATCGGAGGTACGAGAGCATTGTTTCGTAGTTCGAATGTCAGTTTTGATAGTGCGAACACAACAAGAAATTGCAAAAGAATTTTCCTTTTATTAGAATGTCTAAAACATAGCTCAGTAGTTCCGCAGCTTTTCTCTTTCAGGCAACTTGTACAGCTCATTGTGCGAACCTTCCTACAATCAGATAATTAAATTGCAATTTACAGGTAGATATAGAATGATTTAGATGAAAGAACGGCTTAACTATTAACTCCCCTAAAAACAGTGGTATACATACATTCTCGCATTATTTGCAACGGCTATTACAAATCTACATGAACCTGCTGTACCTTTCCAATCAAGAATTTTTTTCTCCGCACTGAGATACGAAGGTCTTAAGAGTTAACATGCCAGACCGTTACCCCTATACCAACGACCTTACAGCTAAACTCTACCTTCCCGACACTCAAAAAAGTTAAACATGTGTATTAGCAATTAAAAAAATTATAGATTTTCATTTACAATATTTAAAGAACCAGTTTTAAAGAATAGATTTCATTAACGAAAAAATCTCGTAGTGTAGAAATAACGTGAATTTCGTGCTAACTGTAAGCCTTCGAGTTTGAATCCCATCGCGAGGGAAACAAAATGGAAACCAGTTCGCAGGTTTATGAAGTATTATAAGTAGAGCGTTTGGCAAAATGCCTTTTTATAATTGATGCGATTTTATGACTTTTAACAAAAGGAATCACTTAATTGCACTTTTGGAGTTGTTATTGCAGATTTTCATTTTGCCATTTTTTGCCTATTTTAGCTTCTGATGCCTTTTTTGGCATTTTGCCTATTTGTGCCTTTTTCTTCCTTTTTGGTGGCCTTCTTCGCCTTTTTCGTTATTATTTTACCTTTTCCCCCTCCAGTCTCTATTAACTTGGAAACTACCTGCTATCCTGGACAATATGAATTTGTGTGTTGTCTTTCTGTGGAGGCGGGTAGTATCAGGTTGTTTTAAAAATCTAAAAGGGAAAGGAAGATGAGACCAGTGAAGGTTTTTGATATTTTCATTGATGCTTCTGGACTTGTTCGCTCACGAAAAATTTCATCCTACATTACGGCCTCGGATCCCTTCAGAGCTCTGTGTACATGATTGTATCCTTCTCAGTTCCTTCTTGTTCTCTCTTCCCTTCTGGCAATTACACAAGTGCGAAGAACGAAATCTACTATTTCGTTTTCACTGCTACCATTTTAAGATTCAAAAGGGAGTCCACCGTAGCATTTCGTAGAGACAGGACCGCGAGTAAAATAAATTCGTAATCGTCAACCGGATGGTCAAGTGCAATCAAGATTACAAAGAAAAGGTAGTTTCCTTCCACACGAGTGTTAATATAAATTTTAGAGTTAGAATTAAAATGAGAAACATTTAATTATTATTTTTTATACTAATTACTTTTAAATGGTGATTTTTTTCATGTGTCCTGTGTTTTCTTCCCTACTTTAGCCAGAATAAATGCCTTTTTTCATGCCTATTTTATTAAAAATATATGCCTTTTTTCATGCCTATTTTATTAAAAATATATGCCTTTTTGCCTACCTATTTTAGGTAAAATAAGTGACTGAACTTCCGAGCTCTAATTATAAGATTGCCTAGCCATTACAAAAAATGTAATACAATATGTGCTGTTGTAGCACCATTAAATGAATTTATGCGTTACACCGAATGTACCTGCATGGAATACAGTTAGAAAAAGCAACGTATCGAATCGTAATTAACAAATTCACAATTAGATATAAAATAATGAATAGTATTGTTTGCAGTGGCCTCGATGCACACATTATTACAATTACTAGTAACATGAACACTGTCATATTGAATAATACACACGTGTAGATTATTAACTAAAGCTAAAACAGAATTATTAACGGACTACTTTCTGCAGGAATCACGGGACGCTCTATCTCATGTTGTTGATACAAACGATAAATATAATTTATTTTTCTGAAAGCTATCATATCATTTAAAAGCGTGCTTCCCTCTTTAAAAATATATGCCGTTCACCCAATACTTGGAGAGCACAAGGAATTAGAACATCGTGAAAAAACAAATGTACTTTTTACTTCATTTATAAACATCGTAACATATCATCCAGTTTCCCTGCCTACTTCCGAAAATACAAAAGCATTTTAGGGAAAGTTAGAGCATGTTCTGACTGGGGCGGTGTCCCGCTGGTGGGAGATACCTGACCGGAGAAAACCCCGCTAACCGAAGGTAGGTCGACGCCGGATTTCGCCTTCCAGCGGGGGAAGACAACCACCACCTCCCGACGAAAAAGACATGCACTACATGTACGGACTAATAAAGATACAACCTAGCAGTTGACGCGTCCGGAATCATTAACAAACAATCCATCATCATTAATAAAGGTAATGGAACAGATAATAAGAATGAAATATAAGTAGGATATTTTGAACATTAATATGAATATCTACGCAATGTGCAATATCGTAGAAAATACGACAACATAATCTCGAAACATTGTAGAGAATGTTGTTTTAGAGGATAATGACAGAGAGGTAAGTGACCGGGTAAATGATGCAAGTCTCTCCAACTATCACTTTTCGAGAATTGCGTTTCTTCTCACGAAGGGACTAAAATCACAAAATTCAATATCATACATTTCCCCAAAAAATGCGATAAGATGTTTGTTTCCGAAACTTCTTCCAGTGAAACCCTCAGATAATCAGTAAACTAAAAAAATAAATATTTTCTCGTTCACATGAATTTCCAGACTGTTTATTAAGAACTTGTACGCTTACCTCTATACACCCGATACCATACTCGTACTGCGATTTAAAATGTTTCAAATTGGTTTCGTAGTTACAAATTAATACTAAATGAAGGAAAAACGGCTTCAGTCACCCTTCATGCAGCTCGTTGCATGTATTTTGTAAATGCACGTACTTCAGCTTCAGTGAAAATAATCAATATCGATCAGATTTTTCGTTCATTTTCCCTGATCCATTGACCAAATGCTGATTTGACCTATTGTTTTGCTTGTGGCCACAATGTGTTACGTAATGCACACATTTTGTCGAGCTCTCCTTTTGGTAATTGTGGTAGGACTACATCCGGGAGTGTTACTAAGATATCAAATTTGTAATTATTTTACTGATACAAATAAGTTTTCTAGGACTTGAGAACGAAGATGTCTCGTTTTTAAATGGTACTAACGTTACTTCTTTGATACTCTTATTTATCACTCATTTATAGCAAAAGGATGAGAAGAGATTCTGGAGCTCGAGAAAACGGGTGCAGATTATACTTTCCCCTATATGTTACATACCTGATTTTTCTACTCTTTGACAAAAATAAATCCAATACAAATGCAAGAAATCATATCATATTTTTGCCACGTTATGCTTTGCTATCGACTTTAAACGATTAAATTCGATAGAAAAGTTTAAATCCCAAGTGAAATCGTTTCTGCTGCATAACTGTTTCTATACAATTAGAGACTATACTGAGCATCACAAGAAAAGTAACATTAATTTTAACAATGATACATAATGCATTATTTACCATTTGGACTGTATAAATGTGTATAAACAACCTGTAACAAGAATTGTACTCCTCCTCCGCCTCCGGGTCAATGACCCCCATCTCGATCAAGTTTTTCGTCAAGTTTCCCTGATCCATTGAGCAAATGCTCAGATGACCCCTTGTTTTGCTTCTGGACATAAATGTAACTTCATTTTCTGTGCACGTCTTCTAGAATTCAGTGGGAAATACAATTATTCAAATTATCGTTTCCATGTTGTCGCGGCAGGAAGTATTATTCCGAAGGACAACATGGATAAGAGCCAAAATTTATTGCTTGTTTATCCTTGAAAATAGATTTTATTACATGGGAGTTTTTTTTTAATTTTGAAAATGTGCACACAATTCACTTTTCCCCATAGCACGTCATACGCAGTTTTAACTGTTTTTTGACGTAAAATAAATAAATAAATAAACTATCGTCACATGCTGCCATCAAACAATATCTCAAAGAAGATGACAATTGAGAAAAATATTTTAAAAATATATTGACACTAGCCTCACTTCAATCGACAGAAATTTAATGTAATTGAAAATGATACCTCAAGGAAAAATGAAGTTCACTTACTTCGTCAATTGGAAGTGCTTCTTGTAACATTATCGTTTCCACTTGAATGTCTTCCGTGACCGATATCTCCGAGGCAATGTCTGGTTCTGGTGCTGAAACCTGCTGCAAAGATAAACGATAATTCAGCATTGTGTAAGAAATAATTTTACAAATATGTTATTTCATCTCTTGAAACTAATGATGAATTTCACTTTTAAACTCATTAGGTTGGCATTTTTTCCAATTTTTTTTCAATACATGTATAAAATTTAGCATTTGATTATTCAAAAGCAACGGAACAAGTCTGCCCAAAAATATTAGAATAAAAAAGTGTTTTGAAAGGGTAATCGGAAAGAAAACAGTACGCGTTGGAATAATCGTGAGATTTTTGTGTTACGACTTATCATATCGAAATAATCCATTATATCACCTTATAAAATGCGAAGCAGTTTCAGACAAAACTGACCAAAAAGGTAAACATTTTTGTTAAGATATGGGAAATATTGGTGCATATACATGATTAATTAATCCTACAGAAAATTCTGGATGAGCATCGCAAGTACTCTTATATTTAGATATGCATACTGTTTTTTTAAATTTCTTATTTTTTTTAGGTCGCTTCTCAACATCTAGGCCATATAGCGACCATTTTGATTTTTAAACTTTAGGGAAACTGCAGGGAGAACACGTATGAACAACACGAACACACACAAACATCCATGCCCGAGGCGGGATTCAAACCCGCGATCTTCTGGCACAAGACCGCTACTGCACTACCGCCTTAACGATCTCGGCCATCATATACCTACTTTACTGCACTCTTGAGCTTGGCTCAGAGGGAGAATAGTCAATAATACACAATCAGTTAAACCAGTATGGGTTCAGCATGTACATGTAGTTGCCTGCATAAGAATATACACCGAAAACCATGTATATGTGAGACGCATATGATCAAGGCACAGATACAAGACCTGCGAATTCTATAGTGCAAAATTGGTCAAATTTGGTTGCTTTTCTTTAATAAGCAGGAAAAGGATGAATTATTTTCGTCAGAAAACACACCACAATTCTGCAGATATTCTCCAGTTCTTAAAGAAAACAGGACCAACTTGTCCTCTGGTCACGCCCATTTGGCTAAAATCAAATTGTATCGTATTTCGTTTTTCGTCTTTTTGGCTACGATAGCTTTTTTTAAAAAAACAGTTTAGTCTCTAATATGATTTATAGTTGTGATTTTATCGAAAATTAAGCAGATTCTGGTAACTCCAGGGATATTTATGCGGTTTACTGTCACCCATTCCCTCCCATCAGGAGCCCTGTCGTGCGCTCTCTAGATACTCTTTGCATCCTGACCAATGTCAAACTGAGTACTTTCAGTAATTTATTTTATTGTTGAGATATTTTTAATTGGAATATAACGTACTAAATAATATCAATCTCTTTCATAACGCCATATACAGTTCAGCGCTGAAGGGAGGCTTTTCAGGGCGTGCTCGGGATGTGAGCATTTGACATATGAGTATCTTTTTACTCCCTAATTCTTTAACTCTTACGAGTCATTCGATTAACTACTGCGCAGGTATCACTATCTCAGAACAGCTGAGAATGGCTAACTTCCAGGCGGCCACCACGGTTCCCCTACTCAGAAACCCACAGGGCCCGAAGCACCGTGGTTTTGATGTGTACATACTAAATCCGAACTAGCGTGAACCACTATGTGCCAGACGATCATTAGCTGGAGGGACCATGGGTGTCCATAGGAAGCGCTCCGCTGTGTCCCTTAGGGCGACCATAAGGAATGCCACCTGATGTGGCCATCCCCACGCTTACCGGCAGGAGATCAGGTACTAAGGAATGCCAACGTCACGCACACCTACCTCTAAGACATGCTCCTACGCCAACCGAACGCTTCAGATGCGAAGGGATGTCATACGAAGGGTGTTGTATGGTGAGTGAGACGGCCTAACTGGTCACAACACTCAGGTAATCAACCAAGCTTTCACAGAAGTGGAACCCGCCACCTGCAGAACCAGGCTGGCCATTGCACTCATGCCTTAGCGATCTCGACTCGACAGTTCAATATTCGATTTACTGACATTTCAAATGACGCAGCCTTATTAACATAACATTTTCATTTTTATAATATATATATTGAAACGCGCCGGATGAAACGCGCCGCGTATCCAGACGAAACGCCAAGCGGCCTCTACGATTCGGATGGCGCGTCAGTTGGCGGCTCTCGCCTAGCGCGAGAAAGGGTCCCGCGACGGACGAGACTTAACGGACGGGGAGGCGAGAGCAGAGTAGTAAGGCCTAGGCAGTGTAAGGGAGCGCACGTATTGCGCGGGACGTGGCTGAATATTTAATGACGGATGCGTAAGATGTGATATCAAAGACTCGTGAGTGAACAATACAATAGTGAAGATATTAGTAAAGTGTAGGCGACGCATTCGTGAGAGGTTCGACGAGAGTAATTGGGGCAAGGACTGTAGATATAACTTGATCAGTGTGTGGAAGCTAACGACTGTGAATGACGATGTGAAAGCCGATAGGAGAATCGTGTGGCGTAATAGTAATATGACGTAAGAAGCAGCATCGTAATTTTTAGCATAGTGAGTGAAGTTCATATTTGAGGTGACTGGGCGAGGCAGTTGGCGTAATCCGGAGACGAGCAACGCCGAACCGAGGGCGGTTAGACACGTGGAGGGGGAGAGGCAGCGACGCCACGGTCGCTCCACGGACACGCCGAAGCGGCAGCCGACCAGCGCCGAAGGGTGCCGAACGTCTGGTGGGCATGAACCGGACATGAACAACGCTGCCAGACGACCAGCAGGTTGAATTTGATCATATTCGAATATTTTGACTACTAGGTAAACGGGTAAGACAGTGATTCTAGGTATTGGGTCCGAGTTAAAAAAAAGAATTACAAGGTTATTGTATAATTATTGAAATAAAGTTGTGTATGTTAATTATATTTGGAAGTCGTATCAATGTTTACCCTACCCCGGAGCCCATTCGCAAAAAAGATACCCTGACCCCTTCAATACATTTACTGATGCACAGGATCGGAACCCCGGTCCGTCACAATATATATATATATATATATATATATATATATATATATATATATATATATATATTGTAACGATACCGAATATTATACCCAGGCTAATCGAAAACAAAGTGTTGGGTAATCACGCACTGGCGCTTTTGCGTCTTTCCTGAGCCGTCGGGCGGCTGATTCGTTACGCACAACTGCTGTCGCGACACCTCGGCGCCGAGCAAACGGGGAGACTGTGTTTGTTTTCGCCAACGCCGACGCGGGTCTATCCCTGGGGATCTAGCTGGGAAGGGGGGCTGCGCAGTTTGGAAACTCTGGGAGGGACCACCTGCGTTTATTTACGAAAAGTGTGCGAGTGAGAGCGCCTCATGGAAAATTCCGCTCGACACACCGACGAAACGCAAGATATTATTGGACCAAATTTAAGTAAGACGTAGGAACCTTTTGCCAATAGAAGCACATTTTGTAAAAATTTGGAAACTTCTAGAACATTTGGGAAACTGGGGGGGGGGGGAGAAAAGACTTGCGAGCGCTGGCATGCGCCGAGCAGCCAGATCAGAACGGTGTGAGAGATCCTAGTAGGCGGAGCAGAAGGGTAGGAGAGGTGAGCGCTGAGGTGCGCTTAGCTCGCAGAGCAGTAGAGCCGGAGAAGGGCAGTGCCCATTTTTGCTTTAAATTGAGGACGACTAATTCCTCCTATTGCTCATTTGTCGAATATATTCTCTTTTGATCTCTGCCGATCACGCCCGCGTCGCCCGTCACAATTCACGCGACGAGTATAATCGCGTTGCTGGACACCTGAATCTTGAGCTGTCGTCGCTTTTGGTCGTCGCTTTCATCGTCGCCGTCACTGCGCCGCCGCTGTGGCCGCTGCCGCCGTCGCGTCGCCGTGGTCACGCTGCGCCACCGCAACCACCGCCGCCGACGCGGGACTCAAAGGGCCTTCCCCGACACCCACGGGACACGCCGCCTGGTGTGAGGTTCGGCGACCTGTAGAGGTTGCCCACCCCAGCGGACCTGCCTGCGAACGGTGACTGTGTTTTGATTGTCGAGCTGCGGCAAGATCTTCAGTGCGCCCTTCAGGCGCGACGCTTGTTTAAAGAAACTCTTATCAAGGAAGTGCTCGCCGCGCATTGGCGACTTCCTTACATTATTAAGTTCCCTGTAATACATTATTTTATAGCATAAAAATAGAAGAAATAATTACTAAGACCTTGATTTTTTGTATGCTTAAAATTTAAGTTTTTCATTAAAGTCCATTTGTGTTCTCAATAATTTTATTTTAAATTCATCATCATTTTTTTAAATCCGTCCACCATCTATTCTTCTTCACTCTACATGCTTCCTGAGCTAGCCGGCCACACGAGCCCAAGTAAGCAAAGGTAGGTCTGGGAGACCGGGTTCGGAGCAATATATATATATATATATATATATATATAAATATATATATATATATATATATATATATATATATATATATATATATATATATATATATATATATATATATATATATATATATATATATATATATATATTGGGTATCAATCCAATTACGAAATTTCTGAATTCAATTAAATGAGAAAGATAGAATTTATTTGCTGTATTATTTATTCTAAATATTTTCTTTACATTTACACGACCTTGAACTGAACTACTGGTACAGCATTAAGTGGGGCTACTTTAACGTTGTAAAGAAAAATATTGCAATGTTGCATCTGAAAGAAGCGATTTTTCGTGAAAAAAAAATCGTATTGTGGGTTCCTCACATCGTAAAAGTGGATAAATCTTGTTGCTACAGGTAGTGAATTACTTCCTCTAACACGATGTGCAGTCAGAATCCACGTGTAATGGCCCGTAATACAGAAAAATTTATTTGAGAAAACGATTTTCCCCCAAATTGATATTTTGCTATCTATCTGGAAGAGCTTTGACTGTCCTGCGACTTTGAAACGGATATTTCGATTTTTTAACTTACTTTTCATAAATCCTCATCATTTTCAATTTTTTCTCAGTCAGGTCTTATTTTCGTTTTCTCTCTTGGAAAAGTTTAAAATTTTTTCGGCGTCTCCTACAATTGCAATATTAAAGATAGAAATTATTCTTATTGAAATCTATTTTTAGAAGGCAGATCTTTAAAAAAGGTCATGAACACTTTTTCGAAATTATCAGTAGTTTTCGTTCATGAAATATAGGTAATAAAATATATTTTCCCAAAAAGACTGGAAAATTTTATATTTCATCTTCATTAAAGCAAAATACGCTTATCAAAATGGCGCAGTCTCATTGTCGGTGAAATCTATTTTCGATTGATTGATTGTTCATGATTTCGGGCACGTCAACTACTAGATTCATTAGTCCCGTAAGTATAGTGCATGTTGTTGGGTTGTGTTTTTTTCGGGAGGTCGCCCGCCGGATGGCGAGATTCGACGCCGGCCTAGTGTCGGGCAGCTGGGTTTCGCTTGACCAGGTATCTCCCACCAGTGGGGCAACGCCCCAGCCGGGATAAGCTCTAAGCTCCTGACCGGTCTCCCGGCATGTGTGGTAGTGCAGTGCATGTTAGTGTAAGTGCGCATAAGGGGGACGATAGGACAAGGAAGAGGTAGGAAAGATCGCGCGCGGTCTTTTAGTGGCCCGTTTGTTAGGGTACTGCTCCGGCATTCGCCTGGTGTTAATCGGAGAAACCACGGAAACCTTGCGATCAGAACAACCGGCCACTAGAATTCTCTTACAAACAACGACTGAATTCGACCTAGCTGACCAGCTAGTGTCGAAAATCCCGCCACCGTCGGGACTCGAACCTAGGACCTCCCTGTCAGAGGACCTGCAGTGACATCAGTTGATGCCCTGAGCCATATATCCCGGTATATATTACCGGAAAATGAAAAAAAATAACACTGCAAAATTACAATATTGATAATAGTGATTCTTTTGCTTAATAAAATGTCTTCTAAAAATTAATTTTTAAATACAATCGTGTACAATTTTTTTAAGTAAGAGTATTTTTCACGAAATTTTTGCTTGAAATGAAGTTCATTAAAAAATATTTTCTCCCACACAGTTCTAGTTTTTTCCAGAATAGAACAAAACATTCTTATAAGAATGGCACAGGTTCCATTTTCGTTGAACTCTCTAAACTTCCGAATATTGAAAAAGTTACAAATTATACTATAGAGCATGTGATATTGTAGCACCATTAGTTTCATTTCGGGAAGGATTCTATCCTCCTGGCCTTAACCTAACCACATGTACATGGAAAATACTTGTGTTTATTAACTTTCTTGTATGCAGTTTATCTTACTTCATAAAAAAACTGATATAAAGTATGAAGATTCACGATCACACACAGTTCTGCCTGAAAAGCTCTTACTGGTTCCATTTAGATGCAAAACGAAAGCATTTGAAGGTTTAGGGCAATAATAAGATAATCCACATTAGTCACACGAAGTCTTCCAATATTCTTAAATGTTAATATCTATATTTTAATAGAAGTGTGGCCCATCTCGTTACTGCTCCCAGTCCTTTAGGCACTATTCGAACAAGACATGTAGTGTGACAATGAGATAAGCCACACTTTATACAAAATCGAGATATTAACTTTTACGAATTAGGAGAGACTTCCTGTGATTGGTGTGGATTATCCTGTTACTGTTTCAAACCCTTCAATTTCATTAAGGAACACACACAATCTGTATTGCAGCAGGAAATTATAAGAACATGTAAGAAATTTATACTTTAAAATGTTTCTTCAATCTCGCAATCAAATTTTCAATCTCGCCACCAAGGCGCCCTAAAAGCTTTCTTCCCGCGCGACCACCCAGAGCGTACTTTCACCAACCTCTCACAAGTCGCTCTCTGTGCTCGCCGGCACGCTTCTACACTTCGGAAACTACTACAAAAGGGCAATAAAATCATTTACAGTGTCTTCCGCGCAAACCGCCGTTCTCACGGGCCCACAGAGCATTGACCGCCGCTTCCCGGCGTCGCCAGCTGGGGTTTAAGCCCTCATTAGCCGGCTGGGCCACCCCGGCGCGCGGGGCCCTCACCCCATCGCTCGCTACCAGACAAGCGACCAAGAAATGTGTACAAACATTTCTGGGAATCGCTTCGAGCCTCCCTCGCAAAAATAAGCCCGTTAATGTATCTCGCCGACAAAGGTGCACTGCTGGCGCGCCGCCCCGCTCCTTGGCCACCTGCAAGCCAGTTGTCTCCATTCCCGTTGAAATCTCAAATACAAACGGGCCGCCATCGCGGGCACCCCACGTGCCACCGCCTTTGCTTCCGAACGCCGCCAATGTCACGTGACCCGAAGACACATCACGAATAGGGAGCCGATCGCGGGCACTTCAAACTTTCCCGCCTTGCCATAGGCCCAAGTCACAGCCACGTGACTCTCCCGCCCACGGCCTCAATCACACCCGCAATATAATAAATACTGCGACTTCGCTCACAAAGACAGACAACAAACAGAACAACGACAGACAAGAGGAAGAACAGACAGAACAGACTAAACAGAACTTCTCTAACTACATTGCTCCGAACTAGTTAAACTGACTGACTAGCAAAATTCATCAAGGTCGGCTGTTCCTGCTTCGCCTATCAAGGCGATTAGTACGGCCATAATCAAACCTGCCTCAAATTCGTGCCACTCGCGGGCCGCAGCCGCCACTTGGCCGAATTCACGGCAAACTCCACCACCAGCTCCGGTCATCTGAGTCCGCGCCCATGCCAGTTCGCACCACCGAACTGCCTGGAGCCTACCTCAGCCCGGACAGCGACACACTCAGCCGAGTGATTTGGGTTGGTGCCTTCCTTGCTACAAACTGTAAGTAAGCTCCCAAGTGTACTTCAAGAAAGAAGAGCAATCATTAACTTCATAAACTTTCAATGGTCCTCCGGCTTATTATAAACCAAAATCAATTGTACTCATAATTATCATGCAATTAAATTTATATTCATTCTCAGTGCATATTGTCTATCATTCCCCTAAAGGCAAACAATCCCCTGAAACCCGTTCTGATCCCCGTATGTAGTCGCAATCGCAGCACGGCAACTCCCAGGGCTGCATCTGCTACAATGTTCCACAATGATATTTACGTTTTCAATAATTTTCTTTGTACTGTTTCAAAGAGAACAACTCAAACATCCAACAAAAATAATATATGCCGCTTTCAGGGTCGGATCATTGGAAGGATAACCTTAACAATGGTTGTGTTCAAGATTGTTTCTTTAATTTGCACGTGTCTCCAAGAGCAATTTTAAGAGGGAGTATTTGTTAATATTTTCTAATCGTTGTTTAAAAACGACTGCGTTTCCATTTATCCCATTCCGATCTCGAATGCGTCGTTTCCGAATGCAGCACGTGCCCCTGCGTGATGAGGACGCCGCAGTGCACCAGCTGGGCCCGCCGCCGCCGTCGGCGCCGCCATCGCCGCACGCCAGCGAGACACGGTCGCAGGGGGGCGTGGTTTATCGATCGGAGGCCCCCCGACGTGGCGGCGAAGTGCACGAGATTTAATCTACTTCTCGAGGGGAAAACCTGATACCGGCGCGGCGTGGGGCTGACTGTGGGGACTGCCCTGCGACAACACAAGCGAGAAACACTACACTGCCAACCCCCACTGAGAGGCAGCCTTGCGACACCCGGCGATGGAATCGCAGTCGAGCTGCAGCGCCGCTTCGGTTGCAGAGTTCGCCGCAATTGCGTTTGCAATGCTTTTAGTCCTTATGATTCGCAAAGGCCGTCCGTATTTTTTCGAATGTAAATCTACAGCAACTGTCCCACCAGAGCTTACGGCAAGAATTTTCTCGAAGGGTTATTCTATTCTTCACTTGAGTCATATCGCGCCCACGAAGCACAATGGTCCCATTGAAGTAAAGATCAACTTTTTGACTTAATGCATCGTGACTTTAAATAAAAGGGTTCTAACTGCACTGAAGTAAATTTTACAGAAGAGGCACTTGAATTCGAGGATTTAATTTAAGTGATAAAATGTCAAGACTGACTGCCTGACTGCCTGACTGCCTGACTGCCTGACTGCCTGACTGCCTGACTGCCTGATTGCCTGACTGCCTGCCTTACTGACTGTAGTCAGCGCCTAAACTATTTTCAAACGATCAAACGATTTTCTCTAAAACGGTATACCCCAATCAATCTCGACGGACTCTGCAGCACCTCTGACCGGGAGGTTCTAAGTTCGAGTCCTGACGGCGGCAGGACATTCGACACTAGCTTTTCAGCAAGATCGAATTCAGTCGCTGTCTGAAGGCGAATTCTAGCGGCCGGCTGCTCTGATCGGTAGTTTTCCGTGGTTTCTCCGATTAACACCAGGCGAATGCCGGAGCAGTACCCTAACAAACTGGCCACGGACTGCGCGCGATCTTTCCTTCATCTTCTTTGCCCTATTCTCTCCCCTTACACACTCACACTAACACTAACATCCACTACACTACCACATATTCCGGGAGACCGGTCGGGAGCTTAGAGCTTGTTCCGGCTGGGGCGGTGCCCCGCTGGTGGGAGAGTCCTGGTTAGGGGGAAACCCCACTAGCCAACGGTAGGTCGGCGCCGGATCTCACCATCCAGCGGGGAAGATCACCGCCATCTTCGGAGAAAAACATGCACAACACATACGGGACTAATGACCAAAGCAGTTGACGCGCCCGGAAAAACGAAAAAATCAATCAATTAATCAATCGACGGACTCCAGGTCCTGCGAGTTTGGAATCGATATTTTGATTTTGGAGGTACTTTACATGAAGCATCAACAATATTTTCAAAACTTTCTAAAAAGTGGATCAACATTTTTTGCATAAACTTTGTCTTCGGATAGTGTACTCTTAAACAAATAGCGCGGATCTCATTTTTGTAGAATTGTGAATTTTCAAACACTGCACAAGTTAGAAATAATGCGAGAAAGTATGTGTTGTTGAAGCACCACGAGTTTACTTTCTCGTCTTACATCGTACGATGAGAAAGTATGGTAATCGTGGGCCGGAAATCGGCAACTTTTCGACAGAAAAACGCTTATTGCTGCGCCCTGGTAACGAAAACTGGAGACATCTTGTTCCTATACACGTAGTAAATTACTTCCTTTAACAGAATTTAATTTTATTTAACAGTTTAATTAGAATCCATATTTTGTAGATCCTTGATACCGAAAAACAGCTTGACAGCAAAAGTTCTCTCTGTTGGTCTCTGCTCAACACTAGTGCCTAAACAGTTCAGACGATTTTCTCGAAAATGGATTTTTCCCTCTCAATCTGAACGAACTCGACGCCCTCAGAATTTGAAACGGATATTTTGATTTTTGTGGATAATACACATGAAACCTCAACATTTTTATATCTTTTCTCAAAAATGGCTGCAAATGTTTTGGTTAATATATTTTTAAAAAATGGCGCGAGTCTCCTTTTCATTGAAATCTCTAATTTTTCGAAAATTGAAAAATTTCAAATTTTTTAGGTGTCCTTCTGCAACTACAATATTGAAGATAGGAGATATTGTCCTTTATTAAATCTCTTGTCCATAGACTTATCTGGAATAAGATCATGGACAATTTTTCAAAAATATTAGTATTTCTCACGTAATTTTGAAATTCAAACAATTTTAAACACCGGACAGCCCAGATCAATTCTTTCAAAAGCGACTCCAAATGTTTTCTTTAAATTGTCTCCCCTTATGTATCAACGGACCGTAAAAATGTGACGCTGATGGAGGGCCCAGCAATCAGAGACGAAAAATCGCCGATTTCCGGCACACGAATAATTACTTTCTCTTGTTACGAAGTAAGACGAGAAAGTAAAATTCAACCACACATTATATGTTTAACACGGGACCCCTGGGTCGAGTCGACGATGGTGCGTCTTGTCGCATACTGAGTCGATGAGACGGCCGGTGCAGGGCTGCGGCGTAAGATTGTTTATAAACAACGGAGGGTAAGGGACGAATCCCCCCTTTTTTTGAAGTCTCCGTCTCTCTGATGAATGCCACACTTCGTAATGCAGTTAAGTCCAGCATGACACACACAATCGCATAGGAATTCTCTATTCAGTTCCATTTTCAAAAATCTCCATTCAAATTCCATTCATTTCAACGCATGGTAACAAAGTGTTTGTGACAAAAGCATCTTATGCAAAATCTGTATGTTAAACAGCCGAACAATTATCATTTTCTAAATTAGAACACTAGATATGATATAAATAGGGAACGGATCTTCATGTAAATACATATTTTTACAGGAACAAGATACCTGTATTCAAAAATAATTTTAAAGTTTACAAGACATTCTGAATCAATTAGAGCCATTTTCATTTTACATATTCTTACAATTTTTTGTATTATTACATTTTTTAGCACAGGTGGCCATTTTCGTTGATGTTACATCCTATTTCCACGAAATACGACGCTAAACTAACAATAACTAGCAAATGATTGCACTTATCGGAAAAAACGAAAAAAAATATTAGTAGTAAAGTAGCTCTGCAATGACGATAGAGGTTGTTTATTTAAAATTTTATAAATTTTTGTTTTCATCAGAAAGCACTGGAGTCTGTCCCTCTACAAGGGCACAAAGTTATTTACAAACTAGTAGTGTTACATCAGCACATACTTTCTCGCATTATTTCTAAATTTAAAAAAATCGAAAATTCAGAGTTATGGGAAAATGAGACTTGCGCCATTCTTTTAGGCCTTCCTAGCTGTAATCCTAAAAAAAATTTAGAGAACATTTGGAGCGTTTTTTGAGAAAATGTACTTTTTATCAATTGCATTAATTTCAAGCACAAATTACATGAATACTAATTAATACTAATGAATACTACTCGTTTATTCAAAAAATTGTACAGTACCTTTTTCAAAGATCTTATTTTTTAGAACAGAAGTTGTTTAATGCAAAAATATCCATCTTCAATATTATACATTTAAAATGTTAACTTTTTGCAATTTTCGAAGAAAAAAAGAGTTCACCGGAAATGAGACCAGCACTCATTTTTTACCGTCGTTTGATAGATACGAGGAAAATATTTAAAGAAAAATTTGGAGCTGCTTTTAAGAAAATAATTGTTTCAAAATTCCCTGTGTTTCACAGAAATTTACGAGAAAACTACTAATATATTCGAAAAATTGTACACGACCTTATTTCTAGATCTTTCTTTAAACAACAAATTTTATTCAGAAAAATCTTAATCTTTAATATTGTAGATGAAGGAAGATGCCAAAAAAATTGAAATTTCGCAGTTTTCGAAAAATCAGGGATTTCCACGAAAATGAGACTTCCACCACTTTCTTCAGCGTTATTTATGCTATCCAAGGACAAAATTGAACCAAAACATTTTAAAGCATTTTTGACAAAATATTGAAAATGTTGTTGTGGCTTCATATAAAGAACCCCAAAAAATCAAAATGCCGCTTTCGAACTGTGAGGACTCCGTATTCATTTAAATCGATTTAGGAATAACAATTTTGGAAAAAATTGGCTGAAAGGTTTAGGCGCTAGCTTTGACCACCTACGGACAGGGGAGCGTTTTGCCTTCAACCGTTTTTTCGGTATCAAGGACCCACAAAATTTTGATTCTGACTACACAATATGTTACAGCAATTTTCTACATATAGGAAAAATATTTATCCCCTTTTTCGTTAACAGGGCCCGGCAATAAGACTTTTTCTATCGAGAATTTGCCGCTTTCCAGCGCAAGATTACACCACTTTCTCCTTACTAAGTAAGGGCGAGAACGTAAAAACTAAATTCATGCAATTTTTTGCAGTCACTATACATCGCAACACCCGTAATACGTGATTAAAAGTAATTGCATATTACATGAAATACACCAAGCTGGGACGACGCTGGAAGACCTCAGCTCGTAAAGAGCTGTTGTGCCAAACATACATACATACAAACCACATACATAAATGAAATACACCCGAAGACTAGCTTACTCCATTTTGGGAGTCCTTGATCTACGAGTTCACTTTCTCAGAATTTATCGCCCCAAGGAGAGCTTTGTTTGTATCAGAGCAAGAGAGATGTGGAAACAGTAAGAGGCAACGTGAGTACTTTCTCAGAGTATCTTCGGCGCGTTGGCGGGGCGCTTAGTCCTCTCACCTGCGTCCGCCTTACGTAGTAAGGTCGAGAAAGTAAAGAGGATTCTCCATCAGATGTCGCGAATCCGACATCAAGCACACGTGTACTTCGAATGTCGATTCCACGAGTGTGGAGTCAAAAGTCGAGTGTTCGTCAAGTATTCAGACACGACCGGGAATCAAACCGAGGATTGCGACGAGAGCGACAGGAGCGCCACGACACGAGCGGTTTGTGGTATCCCATTACAAGTCCCGGCAGCCTGGTGTGATGGTGTGGGGCACGATATCCTATGGCGCCTGTTCAGCGTTAGTGTTCCTCGAGAACACGTTGACAGCCGCCCGGTACGTTCAGGAGATCCTGCAACCGGTGGCTCTGCCGTTCGTAACGCGCGTCCGCATACCGCAGCCATCTCCCGAGCATGCCTTACAGCCGTGGATACTCTGCCAGGGCCAGCCGCATCGCCAGACCTCTTCTCGATCGAGAATGTTTGGGGTGCTAAGGAGCGTACGATCAGGATCCCACCCTTAGCTACCAAACTGCAAGAACTGCGCGCTCAGGTGCAAGCTGCATGGGATGGACTAGCACAGGAATCCATTCGAGACCTGTAAAACTCCATGCCGCGACGTCTGGATGCATGTGTTCGCCAACATGGCGGTCCCACGCCATACTAACATATACCGTCTGTGGCTGCGTAGGGCAATAAATGTTGGACCTAAATGTGAAAGTGTAATCATTTCGTATGCGTGGCACCTCCACCTGCCTGCCAACAATGATCGCAATCCGCCTCGTACTTCTAGGTGCAGCTTTTTTTTATGACGATGAGCGTAATTTTCCCGGGCATTTGCTCTGGGTACTTTTACATGATACAAGCGTAACATGGCATAGGAGAATTTTCGTCCTTTGAAAATCCCCTGCCCCCAGCCGGATTGGAACCCGCGAACAAGTTGGGAGCCAGAGTGTTAACACCCCTATCACTGACACCAGTTGGAAACTATTGGTAGTATTAATGCTAGTATATATTAATACCTGTGGAGACGACTTCTGGGAAGACTTTTCAGACGGCATTTCTGGAGTTTTCATCGAAAAGGCGTCAGGAACATAACCAAAAAATGTATTTTTTAAAGGCCGTGGTTGAGGTCTATTTTCACCCAATCCTGGAATCCAGGCATTCTTGTCTTCTTCAGTCTGCACCTTTTCTGATGCCATTGCCGTAAACCTAAAAATAATAGAATATGACACGATATTACGTATATTAAAAATTACTCTAAAAATAAAATATTGATGAACAAAAGAAGGGCTTTTGGCAATAGCCACACCAGTCTCAGGAAGTCTACCGCTATTCGTAAATATTAATACTCAGATTTTGGTCGATGTGTGTGCTGTATCTCGTTTCTACATATCGATCGCGGACTGTAATAGTGGCACAACTAAAAAAAATAGGTGTTGAGATATATTAATTTGAAGTTTTCATATAGTACTGAAATGTATCCTTCTTGCATTCACACTTCTGCCATTTGTTAGTGGAATACCGTACGGTAGCATATGTTGCTCTTGCTGCTGGAAGGTAGACCAATCTGCAATTCTGGAGAGTGCATTAACTCAAAATTCGTATTTTTTAAAATTGTGGCACTATTGCAGACCACGAGCGATATGACTTGTTCATATATAGGAGGAGCTTGGGGCAGTAACTGATGAGCCACACTTGGAATAAAATAGAGATATTAATTTTAGGAATAGGGGAAGTCTTCCTGTGACTGGTGTTATTTATCTTGTTACTACCTCAAGCTTTTCAAGTGCTTTATAACCATTTCCACCATATTTTCAAACTAAAAAAGTCTAATTTAATTGTGTTTACATATGAATTTTTGGGGAATATTTCTTATATACCTCAAGGGAAAATAATATTTAAATTTTTTTTAACAAATAACGTATTTTTAAAGTAAATTAATATATTATATAATATATTCATTTTGCAAAACAATAAAGATATTAACACATTTCAATTTATGAAAATAATATGCAGAGGGAGCCACAAGTAATTAGTCCCTAGAGAGTCAGTTAAACTAAATCCGGCATCGGAACAATAATATTGCATAGTATTGACATACATGTGCAACCCTGTGCAAATCCAATTAATTATAACAATAAATTGTGTTCCTATATCCGTGTTCACTTAAAAACCGAGTGTTGATATTATATATATATATATATATATATATATATATATATATATATATATATATATATATATAATACGAACGTTGTGGGTTACATATAGTTCACAACAAATATGACAACAAATATAATTAACGAAGATAAAATACTTCATAAAATACGACCCTTGATGCATCAAACATGCCAGCACGTATTTCACAAGGAAACATTCATGCCTTTTTCACATACAAACCATTTGTTTTTTAAAATACTTCTATCTAATGTGTGAAAAATATCAATATTAATGAAAGCTACAACTATTAGTTTTGCAAATGAAACACACACCAATTTCCGTAAATGGTCTGTGTATGTCTGTCTGTGTGTGTGTGTGTCTGTCCTTGGCGCGACAGTCTGCGTACGGGCCATGGCCTAACAGCAGCGTCCCAGCCTCGTGACCATGGGTTAAGGGGGTAGGTGTGGTTAGCACGAAGACATCCCCACGCCGTATTCTGGTCTTCTCAACCTGAGATGTGAGTTTTCTCATCGTCACAGCAACATATACTGGAACATTACAAGGAAAACACACCTTATAATCTTGCCCGATCGGATAATAATCTTGCCCTTGCCCGACCGGAAATCGAACCCGGTGTCGCGTCATGGAAAGCGAGCACGCTGACCAATGAGCTAAACCGCGAGAGCCCACAGAAGAATACTCTTCGATAATCTGCAGTGCATTCTGAGTCGGGCAGAGGGAAATTCAGAGAGCATTGTCTTGTTCCAAGAGTTATTAAGAGCATGTAACACAGTCGGGTCCAGTTTAATATCTTAAGGAATCCTCATCATGTCCCAACTATGGGGCCTCCTAATAATATTGAAATATTGAACATATGTCTTCTTTTTGCGATTATTTTACAGCTCTTGCGGCCGTCTCCCGCATCTCGTAGCCCTCTTCCATTTCAGGCATTCTCTTCTAGAACTCTTCTTTGCATGTCTTTACAAACCTGATTCTGCCATTCCGCTCTGGGTCTACCTCTTTTTCTTCTGCCTAATGAAAACCGTTCTGGACCATCTCCCATAATCAAGCCTTTTCACGTAACCAAATTTTTTCAGCCTTCGGGTTTCCATTTAATCTATAATTGATATATATATATATATATATATATATATATATATATATATATATATATATATATATATATATATATATCTTTTCCTTATTTCTCATATATCTGAGCCATACATACTTTGTATGATATAGTCAAAAAGTCTTTTCTTAGAAGACCTAGATTTTTTTTCTCTAGTGCAGAGAGTTGGTGTGTCATACTTGAGTAATCTTCCAAACAATATATTTTTTGGAATTTCCTTCTTCGCTTATAATTCCTCAAAATACTTTTATTCATGACATGCTTCCATCTGATATCCATTTATTGATATATGGGTACTTTTTCTTCTCTCCCATTTCCATAAATTTTGTTTTACAGAAATTGATCTTAAAACCTGCTCAAGCTTTCGCATCATATACTCCATGTTAAACTAAGCATTGGACAAAATCACCAGGACGTCAGCGAATAATAATGTAAGAATTTCATCAATGTATACCCATTTTTCGACATTTTACCATTTTTTAGACTTTTTTGCAGGAAAATCTTAAATAACGTAGGTGATAAACATTATCTTTGTCTCAGGCTCTTTGTTTGTACAAATGACGACGAATTTTCATTTCCACCTTTATTCTTGTTTTTTGATTCATATACCATTTTACTGCATTTATAAATACTCGGCGCTGATACCAGCCTTTTCCACAATTAGGAAGAGTTTACCTAATGGAGCCGTATCGAAAGCTTTTTCTAAGTCGATACATACACTGTAAGTCTATTTCTTGCTAATCTATTTTCTAGTACCTGCTTTAATGTAAAGATTTGATCGATTCAACTTCTACCAGCTGTAAAACTTCTTCCTCTTGCACATACGTGACCAAAATAAATTTTAAAATAAAACTGCTAAAATAGCTGACAAAAATGCAAATGCATAAATGTATATTTAAAAAATAAGATATGAGAAAATAAATAATAAAATCACATTGATATTAAATGTCTTTTAAAGAACACAACACGGTACAATTCAATCAACATATTTTTAATTGATATATGTGTAACATATATCAATTGTGATACATGTGATACATGTAATTGTATAGATTTAAATGCGACCCAATTCAAACTGAAAATGACAATCGATTTCCAAATACTGGATGGTATTGCAAAACGGGATGAAAATACGTATGGAATGAGAATGGTACAGCGCCGATTTTTAGATTCCGGCGCTTTTTATAGCCAAAGCTTTCGTAGAGGTGTAAATCATAGCAACAAGAGCTGGTAATGATGTTACTTTGATGGACAAATGTGTAATATCGATTACCGTCAGCTCACTGTCTCAAGAAGCACTTCTTTGTTTCAATAATTTTCCTATTTTTTCCTGAAGTGATGACATTGTGGTTCCTGTATATTTAAAGACAGCTAATAGGTAAGTACATACGAGTACATTCGTACACTAAACACTCGCTAATACGGCCCTCAGTAGTCCGTCCCACATCCGTCCTCTAGTCGCTCAAGCAGAAATGACGCGCAAAACAATGACTAATTCCGCTAATCCGGCAACCATAAGTGAAAGGAATGGCTGGATTAGCTGGATTAGCCTAGTGTACTTATTTTCCTTTTACTTTCTCGCCTTCTACGTCATAAAGAAAAAAATATCGTAATACTGCATGCAGCTAAAAGTGGCGACTTTTGTTTAGAGAAAGACTCGTCTAATGGGTGTGAAAAGTGGATAACTCTTGCCCTTATAAGAAGTAAATTACTTACTTCAATAAACTGTGTAGTCAGAATTCACATTTTGAGTTTCCTTGATACTTAAAAATGCTTTAATGGAAATGTCTGTCTGTGCAACTGTGGACAAAAGTAGCTCCTAAACCGTCATTTTCCCCAAAATCGATATTTCTCGATCGATCTGACCGAACTCGGGGACCTACGAATTGGAAATGGATATTTTGATTTTGAGGGAGACTTTACATGAAGCCTCAACTTCATTTTCCAGTATCCTAATAAATAATCCACGAACTGCGCGCGCTCTTTCCTTCCTCTTCATTTCCTATTCTCATCCCTTACTTACACTCACTTACTTACTTACTTACTTGAATGTACAACATTACCACTCATGTCGGGAGACCAGTCGGGAGCTTAGAGCTTCATATTCGGCTATAGACCCTCAAATCGGCCCCTTGATCATCATTGACCCCCTTCAAAATTGCATCGACACCCAGGGGATCGATACTGTCCCCATTGGGAACCTCTGCTCTACACTTACGGGACTAATGACCTTAGCAGTTGACACGCTCGGAAACCCTAACAAATAGATCAATCCAAAACTGATTTTTCCCGATCAATCTAAGCGAACTCGAGATTAAAACGGTTAATCGGAATTTTGTGGGTACTTTACATAAAGACTCAACACTTTGAAAAATGGCTTCGAGTTTTTTCATTAAACTTTGTCCTCAGATATCGAAAATCTTTAAAAACAAAAGTACGTGTGTCTCATTTTCGTTGAAAACCCTGTTTTTCGAAAATTGCAAAATTTCAATTTTTTTGTCGTCTTCCTACAACTACAATATTGAAGGTAGAGATTTTTTTCCTGAATGAAATCTTATTTTTAAAGACAGATCTTCAAATACGTTCATATACAATTTTTCGAAAATGTGAGTAGTTTTCGCGTAATTTGCCTGAAATATACTAGGCAATTCGCAATCAATTATTTTTTCACAAAAACGACTCCAAACGTTTTCTTCAAAGGACGGTAAGAAAGGAGTGCTGGTCCTAGTTACGACGAACTCTGAATTTTCGAAAGTTGCACAAGTTGCATTGTAAATGCACAATATTGAAGATACTTTTGTCTTAAAGGAAATCAGTTCTAAAAATCAAATCAAAATCTTTTATCTCCGATCTTTTAAAAAGACAAAGATTTGAAAAAACGAGTAATTTTCGCGTAATTTCTGCTTCTTGAAGTTAATGTAATTTACAAAAAATCTCAAAAACTGTCCTAATTTTTTCTTTCAATTTTTTCTACGGATGAAAGCTAAGGACCCAAAAAACGGCGCATGTCTCATTTTTGTTAAACACTCAGAAATTTCGAAAATTAAAAAGTTATAAATAAATTTCTTGTAAGAATAGAGTAAAATACACTTATAAAGGTGGCGTAGGTTCCATTTTCATGGTTAACTCTGAATTTTCGAAAATTGCAAAAGTTTGAATTTTTGGGGGCCCTACAACTATAAAATTGAAGACACAGATTTTTCCTTCAAATAAATTTGTTAGTTCATTTAAATCAGTTAAATAAATTGTTCTATCATTAAGGTCATATGGACTTTTTGGAAAATTTTAGTACTTTTTGTGCAATACAGCGTGCAATAGTTGCAATTTTACAAAATTACAAAAACATGATTTTCTCAAAAACGACTTCAAATTTTTTCTTTAAATTTTTGGTAGGATTAGTGCCGAACCAAGCCTATCCGATGACACAAACATCATATAGTTCTATTCTTTTGTTTTTCAAAAATTACAAAAATTTAATTTTTTTGACTTGTCTCTCACGTCGGTAATATTTACCTTAGAGGCTATTTCTCCAAACTATTAGATTTATGAGTACGTGTGCTTTAAATAATGTCAAATAAAGTTTCTCGAAAACTCAATAGTTTTCTGTAAAAATGAGCTCAAAATTCCGCATTTTCAGAAACGCTCTAACGCCATTTTCTCGAAAATGGCTCCAATTTTTTTCTTAAAATTTATCCAATGGATAGTGCTAATTGCACTATTTAATATGACGTAAAGGTAATTTTCGTGTATTCTTTTGTTTTTAAAAAAATTACACATGCGTTTTTTTTTAAATATCTTTCACACCGTTAATATGCACATTTCCATCAATTTGTATACATTATTACATTTTTGAGTGGAAATGTTTGAAAGGACTTTAAATGAAGTTTTTCGAAAACTCAATAGATTCCTGTGAAAAAAGCTTCAAATTTCGCATTTACAGTAATGCTTAATCGTCATTTTCTTAAAAACGGCATCAACATTTTCAATGAAAATATCTATTTTGCACGAGATTTTACTCTTCTTTAATATTCTTGAAGTAATATTTCAGTTCTACTATTAAGTTACCGAAAAGTTAAGAAAACGCCAAGAACGTGTATTTTCGGTGACGATAGATGGCAGCTGACCAGAGAATGGAGGAAGACCTTAAAGCCAGTCCACGTCAAGGAAACTAGAAAAAAATGTTACGGGAAAGTCTGTGCCATTCTGTAGCACCTCTAGTTGATAATATAGTAGAAGTAGAATGTCGGAACATTTTTAACTTTTGCCATTTTCAGGTTTCGAAAATTCAGAGATTTTGTTGAAAATTAGATCTAGGCCATTTTTATCTGCCCATTTTGCTCAATTTGAGGGGGAAAATGTTGAGCAATTTTTGAGAAAATTTTGAAAATGTCGCGAACGATTCTTGTAAACGTGAAGACTGAAGGGGCCGCGACATTATCCAGATTGATCCGGGAATATCTATTCTGCAGAAAATTTTGAGAACGTTTTAAGCGATAGTATCGTTTCCACACGGACGGAAAGACAGCAATTTTGGGGAAAACTTTTTCTTTATCAATTACCCACAAAACATTTTGTCATCTTCAGATAAAAGTATGGAAACCACAGTGGGTTCGCCGGGTGTCATAAGCGAACTGATATACCGTGACAAGTGATGAACCGTACCAGCCGGTATACTCGAAAGTATAGCGGCCTCGAAGTGTCATGTACGATCTTGGATATCAAGCACAAGTCGGTACGGGTTAGAATGATTCGATCTCTAAACAATTTATGGGGGCACGTTTTATGGTGGTACGGAAATATTTAAGCGGGCAAACGTTCAAAAATTTTGAAGTTGGAAAATATAAGAATCCTAATGTAAAGGGAGAGGAACGGCTAGGATGAGAAAGCAAAGATCGAGCGCGGTTCGTGACCCATTGTTAAGGTACTGCTCCGACATTCGCCTGACATTGATTGCAGAAACCACGAAAAACTACCAATCACAACAGCCGATCGCTAGAGTTTTCCAGGCAGCGGCTGAATTCGGCCTACCTATATAGCTGACGTCGAAAATTCACCACCATCAGTACTCGAATCATAGGACCTCTCGGTGCGAGACACGCATTGGCAACAGTTTTTTTTCCCCTGAGCTATCTCATCCGGTTGACTCTAATTATTTCTTTATCGGTATGCAAAGAGGAAGCACAAAAACAATAAAAATACAGCTACATTTCCAGAGATCACGTCACACCTACAATGTAAAATATTGGTTCGTTTATGGTAACAAAAAATACCAACTTTTATCAAAATGAAATCTTTAGGAGTTATTGAATAAATTATAGCAGTTTATTTAATCATCTCCGGAAATATTATCCGTGTGCCCATAGGCCCCTATTCAGGAGAACGTCTCAATTATTCCTATTAACAAGTATTTTAAAGCGTTATCAAAAGATCTAAGAGTACGTAGTTTTGTTCATATTAAATGAAGACGACCTATCGAATGAATATAAATTATATTACTTTTGCTGTTTTGGTGCCACAGAAATTCTAAATTGGATGAAAGGAAAACAAGAATTGTAAGTTCCGACTTACCCGGCCATTATACTTGTTATCGTAAATAAGGAAGTGTTGTGACAAGAGGCTTAAATAAATACATTTGCGCTTGTTAAGTGTGTATTATAAAACATTGCTTTTAATTCCTAATGATCATTATTTCAAGTTCAATATTGGTTGTCTTTCATTTCGTAAATTCGTGAGGTACCAACGCAAATAATAATAATAAGAAGTAGATTACTTTTATATATAATGGCCACAAGGACGATATAAGGAATATGAGAACATTATTGGTAGATGCAGAAAACGAAAATATAATACACATTCGTTTGGTCTGCAGTTAAATTGACATGTAGGACTTCTTTTCTAAACCGGAAAGGGAAGAAATCTATTGAAAATACAATTACTTCGGACTATTTTGTTATTATGACTGGTGAGTTTAATGAAATGATTTACTTCTGCATACAGTATATTTTTATAAATTGAGTGCGTTGGTAATAAAAAAAAATATGGTGTCTGTGTTTACCTCCGCAAATGAATAATTTTTTACAAAATGATAACTCTGACATATTTTAAAATAAGAGGGCATCGTGACATAATATTCCAGTTGGTAGGTCTGAAAAAGGGGGGTTACCTCGAAAAAGGTCATAAAAATTTTTTCTTTGAATATGTTGTATGTACCCAGACACCAGTTAAAACCCCAAGTTTTCGACCTCCCAGACCCTGTGCTAACTCAGGGAGGCCCGAAAAACCTGTATGTGTTGGATCTGGTTTCAGTTTTTTCTTTATAGCTCTTTAACCTTAAGTCCCGCAGAAAAATGATTAAAATCAATTTTAAAAAAGATAAAATTTCCTACAACTTTTGTATAAAACATTCTTTCGAAACCAATTACCAAGAAAGCTACAGATTTTCGAAAAAAACTATTTTTTCAATTCTCAAAAATGTGTTCACAAATACACATGTTTATGAGATTATAATCCACCTAAAATAAATATAAAAATTATTACACGTAATACTATAATTTATCTCATCGCCAGTGTAAGCATTGCCTCATGTTCCCATTGCTGAAAAAATTAATATACAAAAAAATTGATGGAATTGTATACGTGTATGTTCGTGTTCCAGCTTAACTCTTCAACGCAGGAACAATGTTATTTTAACAAAACATTGTATACATTATTACTGGGTAATTACAACGGGAAAAACAATAGATCGGGGGTAAGACACGCCTAGAGGGGTAGGTGGGAAGGGAGTGATATTTATAAACAAAATCATTATGCAACCCGCAATGCATACCGCATATAATGTGTATTACACGGGAGCGAACATGAGAGGCATAGCTGTTTAATAGTTTTAACAATATTTATTTCATACGTGGCAACGTTGATAAATTTATCTTAGATGTAATAAATTAGTATTGAATGTGTTTTTAACTATTTAATAAGTTTTAGTTGTTTGTGGCCATTGGTACTCTCCTATTTTCTACTCAAATGTCGTGCGTAGTTGCATAACTATGACGGTTTTAAAATTAATTATTTCATAAACGGCGAGAGCAATAAATTTCTGTTAGAGTAATAAGTTAGTATCAAATGTCTGTTAAATTATGTGTTTGGTTTCATTTCATTGTGCTCGTTGGTTCCCTCTATTGTCGTATTTGAATCTCTGGCATGTTTGGACAACTATGATTAAGTTTTTAACAATGTTTATTTAAAACGTTTCAACGTGTACAAATTTATCTTTGATGTAATAAATTAGAATTGAATGTGTATTTAATTATTTAATAGTTTTTAGGTGTATGTTGTCGTTGGTTTTCTCCGATTTACTACTCGAATGTCGTGCAAGGTTGCATAACTATACTGTTTTAACAATATTTTTTCCGTAAATGGGGAGAGTAATAAATTTCATTTTGAGGTAATAAAATAGTAATAAATATGTACTAAATATTCGTATTAGTTTGAATCTATTGTATCCATTTTTTAAATTTGGTTGTGCCAGCTTGAGAGTCACGCCAACACAACCACATTTATTTTAGAAATGGCAAGAGTAATAAATTTAATTTTTGGGTAATAAATTAGTAATAAATGAGTACTAAATATTTCATTTGGTTTGATGTGATTGTGGTCTGGTAGTTGGGCCAGCTTGACACACCCCAATACTTTCTCTTCTTACGTTAGTAATTGCGAGGAAGTAAAATTACTTTTTAACAGTTACCATAAAGATTGGAGAAATTTACTGTTAACACTGTTTATCAGAAAATTTACGATAGTAAATACTGCAATATGCCGCTAGTCTGATAGTGTTATCATCATACATGAAGTTATGAATCTACTGATTTTTCTAACATAACTTATTTCGTATCAAGATATTTATTTCTAGAATAGGGGACAAGTCCCATTCATCAAAATCATTCAAATACGACCGAGAACATATGATTTTTCCTTCATGCTTTTAGTTGGATGTGATACATTCACCCAGCGTAGACAATAGATGGAAATATTCTGCAGTGGTTACCGGAAACTGTTATTTGTCTGAAATATTCTATGTAATCAGACAGAAACTGCAGAAGAACATATTACTGAAGCAGACGAAATCTTTTCGTCGATTTGTACGGTAAAGAGATGATCAACGGGAGCACTGGACGATCTCCGCTACGAGGTACTTTCAATGACGCTGATGAAACCTAAGTTTTGTCTTGTCATACATTCACATGTGATGCACCCCGCTAACGTGGATGTCGCACCTACCATCAAGTCAAGTTGGGGAAGACAAAATATTCCTTAAAATTGTTGCTGATTGTCTAGCATGCACGTGGCCAATTAAAATAATACGAAATGCACTGTAAGTACTCTTACTTCATATAATCAAATAGCGTGCAGGGGCATGTAGCTGCAAAATATCAGGACTGAAGTGCTTTTCTCTAGGCAAACATAGTTCTGAGCATGCATGTGACAATGCCCCTGAAACTGACGAGGCTGGAAATAGCATTTCATTTATCGATCAAAATTTCGCTCAAGAGAAAGCCGTCCAAAACTTTTCTTATTATGTTGAAGACAGTAATTAATTTAATGTGGCTCTTGAATAAGAAATATCAAGAACGTTTCTTACAATGGATTTTTAATTAATTAATACATTAATTAATACAAATTAATACAATTAATTTTCGATAAAGAAAGCATTATCCGGCTAATTCTGGAATTAGAAAGAATTGCATTTTATCCACACCGCACTGCATAGGCAATGCACGTATTCGCCATTTACTTACATTTTATCGAGTGATAATCCGGCGCTACCCAGTGGTTTATTTATCACAATTATCTATTAATCAGCTTTGCACGTCTTGTCCACTATGATTGGCTCAGTGCGCATTACACAAGGAATGTGTGTGTGTGTGTGTGTGTGTGTGTGTGTATGTATGTATGTATGAATGAATGTGTGAATGTATGTATTGTGGATTTCATGATAATTTTGTTTGTAAATGTTACTCTTTTCCCACCCAGCCCTCTAGGGGTGTCTTACCCTCAGTATATTCTTTTTTCCATTGTAAATCCCCAGTATTAATGCATTTCAGGTTTTAGTGAAATGACATTGTCCCCGCGTTGAAGAGTTTAGCTAGAACACCAACACGCACATATTCATATCCATCACTTTTTTTGTTTATTAATTATTTCAGCAATGGGTACATTTATGAGGCAATGGTTACCCTGGCAATGAGATAAATAATAGTTTTACATGTAATATATTTTATATTATTATAGGTGGATTACCATCTCACAAACATGTGCATTTTGGCTTACATTTTTGCGAATAAAAAAACATTTTTTCGAAAATCGTTTAGTAATTGGTTTTCAAAAAAACGTTTTATACAAAAGTTATAGAAAATTTTATCTTCTTTAAAATCCATTTGGATAATTTTTCTACAGGACTTAAGGTTAAAGAGCTATAGAGAAAAAACGAAACAAGTCAGAAAAATACCGTTTTTTCGGGCCTCCTAGTTAGTAGGTCTGGAAGGTCGAAAACTTTGTGTTTTAACTAGTGCCTGGGTACAAACCACATACTCAAAGAAAAAGTTTTTATGACCTTTTTTTTCAGGTAAAATGTACATACCGACTGGACTTTACGGAAAAATAAGAGGGTTCAAATTATTAGCACTACGAGTTCGTTGGCATACATCATAAACTTATTTGAGAACATTCAGTTTTTGCAATAATGTTCAGAGATTATACGTCAAAAGAAAAATTATTGGACATTATCAATACGCTGGGATCTTTCAAAAGGATAAAAGAAATTTATGAAATATATTTCCGTATAAGACATATAGAAACGAATGATTCTCTCGCTTCTACATTTTACTTAATTATAGACGGACTTTATGCACCTGAATGCAAATACTGCCTTGCATTTATTTTTTACCAATTTGTACTTGTTTTATTTTCTTGAATGGAACACTGTTTTGATGGCAATTCTTAAGTAACAACAATATCTAGTAACTTCAAGAAAATGTTAGGATAAAATACCAATTACTCGCATAAAATAGTTTAATATGGAGTGTTCCTGTCCATCTGGCAACGTTTATTCACTGTTACATAGATTAAAAATCAAATATATTTAGCTCATTATCTCAAACAATATTTCGTGTTGCAACATGGTGTGTCATGGAGTACTGAACTATCTCGCGGAACGTGTGCATTTTGACTGCAGAAGACATGGTAAAAGCAATTAAATATTTTAAAAATTGTGCGAACTGTCTGCACTAACTGGACACTCAGTGAAGCGATTTCGAAAAAAAGGCAGGTTTGAGAAAAGGAACACAATTGTTCTACGTTTTTAGAATCAAACTACCCGCCCTCACACATAATTTGCATCAAATAATATTATTTTAGAAATGGTTTTCAATGCACGCACAATTAATATTTTATGCAAAAGCCCCAAAATATAAATTTTGCATTAGTAATTACTTGTTTATAATTATCATGTATAAGTTCGATTTCGGATCTATAAAAACATATTACATTAAAATTTACAGAGGAGTAAATGGGAAGCACGTGGTACTATTAATAACTGGCACGTGTCCCATGATATCGTAAATCTACATTACCCTCACGAACTTGTAAATGTGTTAAAATAATCAAAATGAAAACTAATAACTCGTACCGTCCTCCCTAGCGTGAGTAAAGAAATTAGTAGCAGAACTATAGTTGACTAGAGCGGACTCAAGCATTGAACACCCCCCACTAAGATGAAATACAATAGATGTTAACACTAAATACAAGAAAATATGTGAGATAATAAATTATTTGAAAACTTTAAATGTCATGATGTGACGATATCGGCTAATGTAATTTCAGTATGAAATTAGTAGTAATCATTCAGTGCATGCAGAAAACAGTTATTTAGTTTTCGCGCTTCGCTCTTTCATCAGGAATACTGTAATGAATGAAAAGGTGGCATTTATTGATTGAACCCGACACGTGAGGAGAAATATTGTGTAGGTTTATCCTAGAGCAAGGGTTTGAAATAATGGAATTGCATGCGGAAAAGAGTATACTATTCAAGAATATATTTTACTTAAACATCGAACATAAATGAAAATTTACAAACTTCACGAGTAACTTACTGTCAATTGAGGGTTCTGCGAAATATATGAGCAGCAGTCACTATATACAGCCGCTCACGCCGCGCCTCCCAAAGAAATGATTTTGTGAACAACGCGTGTGTTTCTGACGTCACCCAACAGGGAACGCGTGCCGCACAACGCGTGACACTCCTTTAAATGCACTTGCAGCGGTTATATTGTGTCCGAAGGGTAGCTCTCCTCTAGGGTGACACTTCCTGTGCTCCCTACAGCGTTTATAATGACAAGAAAAATCATCAGTAATGCCATCTATCGGCAAAGAACTATTACTAATACCTGCTAGACTCCGTCCAGAAAACGCGCGTGTTTTAAAAGGAAGGGACGATGTAACCACGGCCAACGAAAGAGACTATTCGTCTCTTTCGTTGGCCGTGATGTAACTAACGCGATGTGCTATTAGGAAAACAAGTACAACCATATTTCCGTATTTTTGGAATTTAGCTCTTCATTGATTTCATCGTCGATTTTTATAATCATCTCCTTTTTCCATTTCTAACGTTTTAGAAAGAATTCACTGTTTATTACATTATGGAGTGGGCATTAGTACATTTTGGAGATGTTAGGGAGGTTGAAAAACATTTAGTTATATTGTGCCCAGTTAAAACGGTTGTGAAATGTAATACTCAATAAACTCATTCTTTTACACAGGTTTATCATAATCATAAGCATGGGTTTGGTAATGAGTACATATACTTTAAAATTATGTCTTGCATAAATTTATTAATTATATTTTTCGATAGGTTTTTAGAAAATATGGGTCATACAGGCAGCTACAAACAAACTGCATGAAAAATTTCATGTTTTACAATGATTCCAAAATGTCCAACACATTTCTATCTATGTGATCAAGGCAGTATAGAAATTCAAAGCTAATGCTAAATCAGTTAATCTTCTGAAAACAACTACATGAAAAGAAATCAATGATGTTACCAAATACTTCAAAGGAATTAGTGTGATTAAACACTTTGTTCTGTGTATTAAATAAATAATAAATTGTCACCAATAATAGATGTTATCTTAAATAAAATATGTTATCATTAAAGACCACATATTGGGAATAATGTCTATACTTATTGTTAGAAAAAGGATCATCACCAAAATGAAGTAATATAAGTTCATACCAAGGAATTAGTGTTGTGTAATTTGAACATGAATTTACCTTTTTTCCTGAGTAAAGCCTCTAAATATCTATTTAATTGATTTTATACATTAACTTCCTAATACACTTTCACTAGTGTCCATTACTTGGTGAGTTCTGAGATTCTTTTGATACTGACAATGGCATTTAATGAATTCAATGTTAAGAAAAAAGCCGATACAACAGCGTTATTGGAAGTGGCACAAATGAGGTGTTTTGTAAGTGCTGTTTAAAAATTTGGTTTAAATAATTTTGTTTAACATATTTATTATCACTTTCACATTACTTTCATTAAACTTCCTAACTTCAAGAAATTTATAAAATATTTTTGAAACTTGTTGATTCTACACAGTTTTCTCAATAAATCTGAATAAAATAAAAATATTACAGTAATTCACATTCTAATTTATATCTGTTAGTATATCAAGAAATTAAGGTTATACTTTATCTGCAGTAAATTTAAAAAGCAAAAAATCCTAAAAAACTACTAATGAAGTAACTATAAGGCCAAGAGATGAAAATAAGTGTAACTTTATAATCTGAACTTAAAATATTAAAGATAATGTAATTATTTTTCAAGGTAAATTGATGCAATAGGTTGATATCTTGTGGGTTGCTCAGGATCTACTGACAAAAATTTGTTTATGGATCCAAATCTTCTTTAATTCACAGAAATGACGCCACTTTAACCAAATTGCTTTTATGTAAACTGTATCTGAGTATCTTCAAAGGTTAGAAAAATTTTGAAGTTGAACATTGTCCCCTCAACATTTGAATATTCTCATTTTAGTTTGATACCATACAATTTTAGTAGCGATTTCATAAAATTATATAACTTCAGCAACTCCCCTTTCGCTGCATACAATAAGTTTAATAAATAGCTATGACTAATGAATAAAGTCATACTTTGAATTTTGAGAACTTCATTGATTGAACTCTAAAATAAAATAAAAAATGTTCTTGAATTAAATTTTAAAAAAGGAAATCACTAAATATTACTTCACTGATTTCTTTTAAAGATTCACTTGATCACAATACATGAGGTCATTAAAAATAGGATCTACATTCAGGACACACCAAGCAGGGGGGAAAATCAAGAAAATACAAATTAACAAATAAATGTTCCATCGTTAATTGTGAAATAATTTACAAATTTAATATTTGATAGTATTTTAGCACCTAGAACAGACCAATAGTATTGCAATACTATATGAACATGAATAGTTTAATTAGTGTATGGGAGTACATACTGTATGTTCAGATTAGATTCATTCTGATTTTCCATTCTATTCCTCTCTCTTCAAATTATACACTGTCATATGTAACTCAATTATAAAAATTTTGTGAAAGCTGATTTTGGTGAAAATTGTCCTCAAATATACGAACTTTTTTTTTTATAAGAATTTTCATGAAATTGCTTTCATTGGTTGGAATGGCAATATTTTTATTCTTTGCATGTATATTAATACCCACTCTAAAAATTAATGCCCTCCTTGCCCATGCCTATTGTTTCATAGTTACTACTGAACAGTTGCTTTTTGTATCCCCCCAAAAAATGGTTATTGAATTTGAAATTTGATTAAATTTGTGGTAGTCGCATAGTTATTAGACGGGGCTCAGGGCTCAGCCTACCCCAGGAGACACCATTCAAGAGGTGATATCAACTGAAAATTGTATTTTAAAATTATATAATTTGCATTTTTGGTTTTTCAACCTTGGCAGTTATGGTTATGCTAACAATTGCACTCAGAAACAATCTTAGTCTTCAAAGTGAAATTGGATGCATAATGATCAGATTATAATGTATCATAAATTTTCATCTCTGTGGATGACATCCCATCAATATTTTTGATAAGATATTCACACAATAGAATCAGTATTTGTGGTAAAAAACTAACATTTCAACTTATTTCTGAGTACTAACTAATTTCCTGCAGAAGATCCTTAACTTATTCGATTGAAACACTGGAAGATATGCGATTTCAATTTTTAATAAATAAACATGTTTTATTTTTGGATTTGTCTGTTTAATTGATCCCCAAAAAATTTATAAATTCCAACACACAATAAAATGTTTTATACAATTTAAAATTTGGTATCATAAAAAATTCAGAAATTTCTTCAATCAATATTGAAGCATGCACGTTCTATTTTCAAAAATACACACAGGGTAGACCACAAACCCAAAATTATCCCTTTTACACCTTCAGAAAAGGCTTCAACATCTACGTAACTACTTTTACAAGCAAAATCAAAATGAATATAGATCCTAATTCTAAATAAGTATTGATACTAATCTTACTAATAATAATACTAATCTATCTTACTTAATAATTCTATTATCATCTGTTGGAAAGGATTGAAATAAATAAGTAAATATTTGTTTAAAGAAGTATTTGCGGAATAACATTTACACTTACTTATTTATGGATTTTCAGTTGATGCTGCTTTACTGTGTTAGCTTGTTTGAGGTCAGGGAACCACATGTTAATTTCCCCAACTTTATAGGCTGCAATTGTCCAATTTCAATAATCAATTGCAAAACATGAACTAACCAAAAGAGAAAATATTTCTCAAAGATGAATTGTACATTTATGTTGAATTCTTAAATTGTTTTTTGAATTCTTGCCATCAGTTAAAGAAAATTAAACCGTAATTACTATTATTTAATATTTGAACATTGATTAAGTTAACAACTGTTAACGCCCCCAAACAAAATATGAAATTGGTAAATAAACTCTTTACAACTGAACTCAAGGAGCCAATATCTTTTATTATACGAAGATAATTTATCAATTTATAGTTTTTTACTAGGCATTGGGTGATCACAGACTAATTTAAGTCAGCAGAGTTGACATGAAAATAACATTTCACTTGACTTCAAACTTTTTAAAACAGGAGCATGAACTATTAAAAGGAATGCATACAGAAATGTAAATGGTAAATCATCAATGGCTTTTTGTAATCATTCTTGATCCAAAGGTGATAATGTTATTTCATTTTCATTTTCATTTTCTGATTAGTTTATATTTTAATGTTGGAATAACAGATTGTGCGTTATTTGTCTTTCCTTTCTTGTTTGTAGCATGACCTGAGTAATGCAACAATTTTATTTAATACAAATTCCAGTTTCAGTCTGAATTTCAGCCTAGGAATGCTTTTTAATTACACTGAACAGGTAATTTTATGTCCTAATACTCAATAGGCATTTTTAGGTGCTATGAAAATTGTTCCTTGATGTTGTAAAGTTAGGAAATAGATTCATAATTACTATTGAGCGCTTTCATCAGAAAAGTTAAACAGGCGTTTGCCAAACAATCCGATGTAAAGGGAAGATAAGGTAAACCAACCAATCTCAAATAATGTTTATGATAAAGAATATTTTTTATCAAAGAAGTTCATAGAGTTTACACTGTAGTTACTTTTCAAGGCAATTGTTTTCTTTGGAATTGAAGAGAGAGAAAAAAAAACCCACATGTCACTTGAGTATTTCAGTATTCTAATTTTTTGAAAACTTATCATAATTCTTATATAGCATATCAAACTACTGAGAGTGTACTGATCTTACATAAGTATAAGTATACGGACCCATAAGATAAGTTAAAAAGGAGAAGGGAAATTGGGACATTACATTAACACATTTGTTTTCAAGAAATTCTGAAGAATATCATTTGAGAATGACTTTATTTTAGTGCCATGTTGCTCTCTGGACAAAAGAAGCATTGAAGACAATTGTCTTTGTACTCTATATTCTTAGAGATTCTGATATTGTATCTGCAACTCCATTTTTCTTCTTTTGTCCAAAAGGGCTGAATGAATTTCGTCACATAAAAATTGAAGACATAAAATTGGACAAATGTGTACTGATAGTTTATTAAGTTCTGAAACACTATTTCCAAGAAGCTTGTTGACATGCAAAAATAACATCTATCGAGTTTATGGAAGTCTAGTTGTTGACCTTAGAAATAAAATATTGTTTTACATTCAATGTGAATGCATTACTCTATGCAAGTAAAAAAAGTCAGTAGCACACTGTAAAATATACTACATATAATTTGACTAGAAAGAAATGCTTTGACTTATAAAACAAAGACTTTTCCGAGGATACACTTTTCTTTGAGCATTAGAATAATTCAGTCCTTACTAGAGTGGGGATTTATATGTACCAACAACTGGACAAATATGTATGAAAATATCCATAAAAACTCGACCTATGCATAATTATGCAAAAATATGGATGTTTTTACCTTCAGTTTTTATTTAGACTACATGAAATCTGACATCAGCCCTTACTTTATCTAGCTGGAAACACACCATTGCAATTAAATTTACTATTGTCTTTTTGATTTACAGTACACCAGAACAAGTCCACCATTTATATTAGCAAATGAATAGCAAAATGTTCATACAATTCATCTTGCATAGAAGTACCTTCACACAATCTATATCAAAATTTCTTTTTAAAAAAGCTAAATTCATTGTGAGTTCACTCACTTCCTCTACAACAGGACATGAACAATACACTATGATATACAGTATACCATGTCAAATTTTTACAGCAATAACATCAATATAAAATATGCCACTTCATATAAATCTGCACTCTAGCGTTTACTCACGACGCCAAACACAATATACATAAAGGACTTTTATCACCATTTGGAAACATCCAAAAAGTAAACACCACAAATGACAAGATATGGAAGCAATGCAAGCACATCACACCCATCACATAATGTAAAATTGCAACACACACACAGTAGGTAATTCCAGAAATCGCAGAATTGCACAAAGGAAGATTAGACAGTGGAACAATCATAGAATAAGCAATTTCACATTCGATATGTAAATCAGTCAAGACGTTTCAACCCAATTAAGCTGGGTACTTATATTCAGTATAAGAAAATACATTCTGCCTTTTGGAGGCAAGGTAGAATAACCTGCATGAGCAAAAGATTTGATTGGCCACCTAAATAGCACAAGAAACAAATAAGATACAATTAAATGCTGAGTACACCTATCATACTATTTCACCACGATTAGCAGAACACAATGGCCATCTATTCCATAAATGTTTCATCTGACTATCTTCTGTACTCAACTTCATATTGGTTCTTTAATTTTTCAAACTACAAATTTACTTCACATCCCTACATTCTTTCTCATTACACTTGTACCTGCTGACACTCATTATATTGAAGACAAGTTTAGGTTAATTATTAAGGATCTCAAAGTGAAGGGCGAGTTTGCTTTCACTACAATTATAGTTAGAATACATAAAACAGCAACACAGATTTTATGCAGCACAACTATCCTAAGGCACACAAGACAGTTCAACACCTTGCATTAATGTACAAGATATGTAACACACTGTTCTTAAAGTACATTTATTACACGTTCCCAAGCCTGCTGAAATAAAAATTCCTGCACTTTGATCTATTTCATGCTAAGACACAAAGAATAAATTTCACAAATTCTTTCAGTGAATATTATGAAAGTTTTAAAAATTTTACATGAAAAAAGGAATTCTTGGGGAGGAAAGGAACATTAATAATTCATCACATTAGATGACAATATCTCAGAGGACAGACATTAAATTTACAATGAACACTAGGAGAACAAGATGTCAAAAAAGGACAGATAACAGAAGCCTTCAGATTCACTAATGAATTTGTTAATGATACACGTTACAACATTAGCATTTTGGATGCAATGAATTTTTCTTCTCAAACCTATATCTTATTTTGCAAGTAATGAGTGCACTGTAATGTCAACAGAATTCAGATAAGAACAAAGACTCAAATGTTTCTTAAAAATACACCATGATATTCTAATAACATTTTTTAATTTGTTACCGTATATTTCCTAATATAAGTTAAGCACTAATATCAACAAAAATGACTTTTCTTTTTTTGCAGCACACCTCAAAATGGAAGAATAGAAAGCAACAAAAAATACAATCGTATTGTTGTTGATTAATATCTGCAAATGTTCACAGTAGCGACTGTTTAAAGAAATTTTATAGTCCAGAGATTTCTTGCAATCTCTGTTCATGGACACATTGTAGTGATATTTATGGAACATGTTCAGAAGTTGCAAACTTAATGTAACATAAATCAAGTTCATCAATTACTTCTGTGACATACTATGTATGCAAATATGAAGCATCTTTCTGAGAACATAATAATTGGATAAAAGGCAAGTCTTATATTTGGAAAATATACAGAATGTTCTTTGTTATTTTGAAAATATTCTCCTTACAATGTTGAAAAAGTTAACACAATATTTCCATATACAATGAATGTTCTTGTTTCTATTCCAGCTCTTCTTTTTTTCCTTACACAAGGTCTGATATTTTTTGCTTTAGAAAAATGGAATATGCTAACTGACAAGATAAGATTTCTGGTACCTTTTTTCTATTTGTTTGTGCTGAACAATGAGAGAAATAAAAATACTATTGTTAAGGTTGACGGAGAAGCCTGTGAGCAATAAAGCTGCTGTTATTTTTTGTTAATCCTCCGCCAGGTGCAATCGATCTGCCTTATAAAGCAATATATTTTCACATTTTTGGAATTTTTCTCGAAAGGATGTTTTCTTCAAAAGTTTCCTTCTTCACAAAACAATGCACACACAAGTCGTGACAATTGTACTCGGACCTTCCTTGACTGTTAAAGTAGGCATATAATACCTTAGATTGTGTGTGCCCCATCACGTTTCCCAGTGATAATGAATTAAAGAAATGAAAGTTTAAGTCAAATATATAACTTTCACAACAAAAGTAAATAGTATGCTACTTTACATTTGAATATTTTGCTGATAATGGATAGAAATAGAATGTTGATATTTTTTTATTTTGATGATGAACATGTTTTTGAATAATTACATGTTAGGTTGTTATAATTTTAAACTTTTCTATTTGTGTTTGTGAGTAAAGAATACATTAAATAAAATTTACATACAGTTAATAAAAACCTGACATCATTTATATAAAATTTGCATTTTTTCAATGCCTATTCCTTCAAATAAATTGCACATGATGATGTGATAAAAGGTATTGCATCTGACTGAGGGTTAACTTCATTTTGAAGCAACTTCATCAATGTCATTATGACGATCCAGGTATGGGCAATTATCATCATAGATTTAAATAAACATAAAGAATGGAGTACATTTAACAATTTTTAATTTATGTACATACAGCAGCATAATAAACAGATGTGTGGATTGCCATTTCAAACACACAATATCAGCTGAAAAAAAAGGTTTTTCATAGTGTAATATTTTTAAAAAAATGTTTTACCACTTAGAATCCCATGCACATAAGTCAGTTAACACATATGCAACTGAAACATTTGGTTCTTACAACTTTCACATGAATGGAAACTAACTATGAAATCTGAAACTGACATGCAACCAGTTTTGGAATGTTCAAAACCATAAATACAAACCAAACAAACTATAAAACATTAACTAAATTATTTATTTTTTTTTGCTACAAAACTGAACTTGAAAAACAAAGTAATGAATTCATTAAACATTTTAAGCTTCAATTTACAGGACAAAAACAACTGTCCAATATATACATTCGTCAGAACTCGCTTTTCTATGTTAAAAATAAGTATTCAATTTTCTGTAAAGAAATTTAACTTGCATGTTAGGTTTACTGTGAATTTCATACTAAGATTCCAATGTATTATTGGATAATACACTATTAAGAAAACATTAGGTTGTATTTATTTGACCACTCACAAAATTATTGTCCACATTCAATTATCATCGTGCAACCTTCCTTCGTATGTAGAAAAAAAAATTGCATTTCTTGAAAGTACAATGTGACAATTACATAATACATCACATCTTCTAGAAAATTTCTGACCTACTTGTATTTTCAATTTTTTAAATTTATTTCATACCATAACTTTCAATGCAATGAAACGAGCCTTAGATCTGTCTTAATCTTAAAAAACATAAATGCTTTACTCACTTTCTCAAAGTACATTTCATATTTATTATTACTATACCTCATGACTTTATGGTTATATACTGAATGTGACTAATAATCCAGTGTTTAACCACTGGGTTTGTTACAATATGTAAAATACAATAGTGGAATTTTTCACTGTTTAAGTGATATCAAAAATATTAATGCAAGCATCATTTAAAATAAAATAGTGAAGTAAACATTTAAAATAAAAGTAACTATACTATTCATTACACACACACACACACATACACTTACATGTACACACATTCATACATACATACGCATGCACACACGAACACACACACACACACACATTCAACTAACAAGACTCATTTCCAAGTAACATATCTCAGGAAGCATTTACAAAGCATTTATTTGGACCAGATGATCTTGGAGCAATACAAAAATTAACTAGCATAACTGAGGCAGTGAACTTCATAGTGGATTAACTGAAATCTATCTCAAGAGCAAGAGTGGCATAACTGCCACTATCTTCTCACGTTGCAGTTCTTGCTCTCACACCAGATTTCAGTTAGGTCACTATTGCGCTCTCTCAATTAGTTATGTTAGAAAAAACAATAAATAACAATCTCTTAGATGTTTCAAGATATCAAACATCTAATACTGAATAAGAATAATAAAAGAGCAATGAAATGTTTTAATGTATGACAATAAGCAATAAAAATTAAATATTGACTCAAACATGAACAAATCTCATGGAATGTATTGCCAGTTTACAAGAATTATTTTCTCAAATGTATTCCTGTATCTTTAAAATTTTTTTCTGAATAAGCTCCGTATTATGAAATACCAACAGATTCCTCACCTCTACTTCATCATAAAACAACTTTCAGAAGGTTCTGTTATCTAATTACACTAATGATAGGATGTACTGCGACTTTCATGAGAATACGGGAGTAAATATACTATTGACATCCCCACATGCACTAAATACAAATCAATTTACAGGATTTTAAAAGTTTCCATAGGGATATAATGTTCTTCACAAGTCACTGTTCAATAAAATCAGTTCAACAGAAATATTCATAGCATTATTGACATATCTGCCAGCACACAAGACACATCGCTTTCATATTATAACAAGGAGTAAAACGAACTTGAAGTACTTTCAAGTAAATAGGTATGTTTTAATTTTACTAAAATGGTTCAGGATATACTTTACAAATACTCAGGGCATTGGGGGTATTGAAGAAGACCACTTTTTATGTTAATGAACATGTGGTAGGATATCTTATAACTAAATTATGTACTACATTTCACTCTGATTGGTAGGTACGCATCCTGCACAGGTATTTGGCAGGTACACGTTCTGATGCAAAGAGTTCTTTACAACATTCAAATGTTACATTTCAATTAAATTTCTTGGTTATCTTGGCTATCCAGGTTAACATTGTCATTAAATGGATTTTTCAGAAGAATAGGAAGATTGCAGTGAGGTGCGGGTAGCTCAATTACTAGTAAAACCTAGTGGTACTACAAAATGGCCTAGGCTTCCTTGTATTAGCTGTAACCTTTCTTTTGAGTTGGGAATAACTTTTCGGTATTGCTCTACCCACCTCCCAATGTCATCTATTGCTACCTAAGGAACCTACCACGGCCTCCAATGGTAATTATGACTCCTCTGGGGACAATTTCCAGAGACCACCTTTGTGCACCTTGAATAGCCAAGGTAGATTCATCTAAGACCAGTCCCATTATATATATGCCCACGGCCCCATCTCAGTGCGATTGTGTTTACCATTTCAGGTGAAGGAAGCCAGTTCCTGCAGAGATAGCATGCAATCTCAAGACACAGTTACAAGTCAGGGCAAGGGTTTATGAAAGGATTAGTGTACTTATGTGTTTCAAGGACTGGGACTGCCCCTATACTACAAACACACTGTTTCTTTCATTCATACCTTATCCGAGTTTCAAACCCACAGCTTTAGAGTTTGCATGATTGCTGCACTTGCCCTGAGCCACAAAGCCAGCCGACGTGATTGTAACATTTGTAAAAGTTTATGTAAAATAATAATAACTTAATAAAAAATAGAAATAAAAATAAAATTGACCTTTTGATGCCAACACGGTCTATAGTGTATTTATCAACAAATAGTATATATCTGAATCTTTGTATCTCGATTATATTTGACACCATTCGTTGCCTCAGAAACAATGTCAATAAAGTTACTTTAGCTTTGAAACCTATCAACCGAACACTCATAAATAACTAAAATCTTACAATTAATTAGCTTTACAGAGAATGTTACAGAATAAAATAATGGAAGATAGTTTCAATTCACACAATGGTTCTGAAATATTTTTGTTGCTGCAATTGTGTTTCACATACATTCTTTCACATTTTCTCAGTTTCTTGATTCTCTAATACTTCAACTGAAATCAGGCTTTCAGAATAATAAAGAAGAGCAAAACATTTTTACAAATGAAAATGTTCGGGAAAAAATTTGCGTTTCTAAGAAAACATTTGAGGGTTTCTCAAAATGTTGAATTTTGAGATCATTTAAATTTGAAAACTTCTGAAATCTTGAGAAACTTAATACTAGATTGTTTGTGCTTGCTAATGTAATAAATTATAAAATACACATGTAAAGTAAATATCAAAGATTTGAGAGAGATTAAAAAAAAATTATGTACAAGTAATTTTTGAAACAGAAGATTTAATGAAAATTACACTGTCATGTGCTTTAGTGATTTGTGTGCTACCCAGAAAATTAGAACATTTTTTGAGAATATTTTGTTTGTGTATTATTTTAAAATTGTCTCAATTTCGCTCAAAATGACTCATTTTGCAAATATTGCTCATGACATGAATTAAAGATATAATTTTGAAGAACAGATTTAATTAAGAAAAAATCTATCTTAATTAATGGCGTTGTGAGAGGGATTAAGGGAGTCCAAAAACATTGAACTTCTGCAATTTTCGAAAATTTACAAGTTTTAGAAAAAAAATAAAAATCACACCTGCACTATTTTTGTACGTGAACTTTCCTCTTTTCAAGTAAAAACTTATAACCATTTTTGAGAAAATGTTCTAGAGATTTAAGATAAAGTACTCCCCAAAATATAAAGATCCATTTCAAATTTGAGGGGTCAGCCAGAACAACAGGGGAATGTAACTTTTTGTGAAAATTCCATGTATGGTATAGGCAGTAGCGTTGATCACTGACAGAAGTTTTAAGGTAAAAACAAACAAAAAACAAAACAAACTACATGATTATCTCAAGGACTCCCAATGGGTGTATTTCTGTCAAAATTTCAACAAAGATTTTTTTGCAGCATTACATAACCTTTTCTATATTATGTATTCAAAAAAAAGTAAAACATCAACAACAATTTGGGGAGTGTTTAAGTTACCTGTCATAAGGCAAAACATGTCAGAGATAAGGAATAATCTTCCCTCAGAAGTTCAACCAAGAAACTTAGCAGTTTTACTTTTCCCAGGAACAGGAAACAGGAAGTTTAATAGTTTGTCACATTCAAATCACATTTTACAATTTTTTTTTGACGATTACTATATTCTTTTGGAAATGTGCATGTCCATGAATATAAACAATATATTTTTTCATGAATTACGTTCATCAAATGATAATATAAAAAGCAATTGTTGGCTCTGAAGAAACCTACAAACTTGAGAAATCTTGTTCACCTCTTTTAGATTGAAAGCATTGGAAGACAACCAAAATTTAAGAAATGTGACGATTGTACTTTAATAAAATGTTCTTAATAAGAAAATTAATTCAATGCTGTTCCGTGTCTGGTTAATATATTTTTAGAGAAAAAAATGCAATGCATCTTATTTGCCAGCAAATTATCACTCTCTTTGATTCTAATGGAATAAGGTCATAGTTACACTACGACATTGATTTCAAAAAGTAACGCAGTCATAGAAATTGTTTCTATTTAAGGGAAAACTGATTCTACTTAACATTTAATAATACAACATGGAAATACAATTTGAGAATGTCACAGTTTACTCTTACACATATAAAAAAATTTGTACTTCAAAATCATAAAAATAGCTGTGTCATTCTAATATTTGTTACTGAAAGTTCTGTGTCCTTTGGTACAAGATTATATGGACTACTGGAATTACCTTCAATATTTCAATACACGCTGTAACATCACATCAGATGAACCAGTAGACATTCACACATGAACTCTTCTAGGATACGGACCTGCTCTACTACTTTGTGCCCTCTCAACTTCCAACTGTATCTCCTCTAGTGTTTGATATATTGTTCGGAAACCAGGGCGAGCTTGTGGTTTGCGGTTCCAACACAATTTCATTAGATCATACAAAGATTTTGGAGTGTTTTCTGGACACTGGAGCACATTTCCTTCTTTAATGTATTTTACAACTTCTTCATGTGTCATACCATAGTACGGTTGAAGAGCAAAGGAAAATATTTCCCAAAGACAGACACCAAAAGCCCAAACGTCTGATTCAACTGTGTATTTATTATAAAGGATACTCTCAAGAGGCATCCAGCGAACAGGAATGGCATCATGCTCATCACCTTTGTAGTAGTCTTGCAAGTATATTTTCTGAGAAAGGCCAAAGTCAGCTATTTTAACAACCATGTTATCATCAATAAGACAATTACGTGTAGCTAAATCTCTGTGGACAAACTTTCGGTCAGAAAGGTAGACCATTCCTGCAGCAACTTGGCGAGCAATGTTTACCAGGTCAACATGGGTCAGTTGAACATCTTTGAACATTTCTCCATCACCTTCTGAGCTACGAACTATGTAATTACTAGGAGAACATGAACGAAGAAATTCATTTAGATCACCACGACCCATAAATTCGAATAGTAAACACATGGGACGGCCAATAGCACACACTCCTAGCAGTTTGACTATATTTGGATGATCAAATTCTGCCAAAAGGCATGCTTCACGTTCAAAATCAACTTGCAGATCTTCAGAAGCTTCATCTTTTAACATTTTTACTGCTACCAGTGTGAATTCTTCTCCCTTTACAAGTCCTGGTGCTTTTGCCTGTAAGATAAGACAATAAAACAAATAGAATTCAAAACAAAACAAAACGATATGAATTTCCTTACATAATGCATTTTCGTCACTCACTTGAAATACTCTCCCAAATGCACCTTGGCCTAAATCTCTGATATATATAATATCGTTCCTTGGAAACTCTAGTTTTTCAAGTTTTGGATTTAACTGTGCACCAGTGGTATGGTATGCCATATTGTTTGGTAATTTTTCTAAGTCAATATTCACTTCCTGAAATTTTACACAGGATAATACCTATGACTTCAATTTTGTAAGTTATTGTGCTAAGAAAGAAGTTAAGTAACTTACCTCTCCTGTAGCAGTAGGATTGTACCCTAAACAGTGTTTATACAGTCGAAGACACAATAAAAATAGCAGAAGGATAACCAGAAGTCCTACAAAGCCAACAGCTGCCAGTATCAAGATAACCACAGGTGTGAAAAATCCTTCCATTGACAAATCTTTCACATCATCTGCTGGAAAAATTTAAAAAATACTTTGATATCAATGACACCTGCCAGCCAACACATCTTTCTAGTAAGATAAATTTATAACACAGTTGTGTATTTATTTTTCCTTACCACAGTTTGGAATATCACATAGCTGCCAACGAACAGATCGATTAGTAGTGTAACACCAAGGAGAAGGTTCTTCTCCTCCAGCATTACGACAAAAATTTTCTGCATTCTGTAGCTCTGGAAATACATCTGGTGGACGATTAAAAGAATGTGGTTCTTGTGTATCCCACCGCTGACATGGCAGACCTTTTTTTGTAACATTCACTGTGCCTTGATAAAAGCGACCCCTTCCTTTGACACAATCATCTGCGTAAAAAAAAATTGATTAAGTGTACAGCAGAAATAAAAATTGGAAATACCAAGCTTTAAATGAATTATACAGTAAGACATTTCCAATAATGAGAAGAAGTAGCTATCCATACTATGTATTGGAGAAGACAATTGGCAAACAATAATCCCATTCACTTAATTACTGAACTTTCACTGAGAAACACACATTGTAAACTACACAATAATTTTTGTCGCACCTTCCGTTTTCAAATGATGGCAGGTTTTACAAAAAATATCTCAATAACATTTTTTAGTTACACACTTTGCAAGTACAACATTACAGTAACAAATTATTAATACAAAAAATCTAAAAATTTGAGTATAAACTTATGTTTGAAAGAGAGAACTTTTTGAATACAACACTGCAACACATGAGACTAAAGGGAATGAAAGGAAAAAAATGTTAAAAAAAGAAAAATGTAAAAAGAATGAAACTAAAGATGAAAGCAAGGAAGAAAGAAGAGGAATGAAAGAGGAGAAAGAGAGAAAGAAGAGGAATGAAAGAAGAGAAAGAAAGAGGAGAAAGAGGAGAAAGAAAGAGAGAAAGAAGAGGAATGAAAGAAGAGAAAGAAGAGGAATGAAAGAAGAGAAAGAAAGAGGAGAAAGAAGAAAAAGAAAGAAGAGATAGAAGAAAAAGAAAGAAGAGAAAGAAGAAAAAGAAAGAAGAGAAAGAAGAAAAAGAAAGAAGAGAAAGGAGGGAAGAAAAGGAAGAGAAAGGAGGGAAGAAAAGGAAGAGAAAGGAGGGAAGAAAAGGAAGAGAAAGGAAGAGAAAGAAGGGAAGAGAAAGAAGGGAAGAGAAAGAAGGGAAGAGAAAGAAGGGAAGAGAAAGAAGGGAAGAGAAAGAAGGGAAGAGAAAGAAAGAAAGAGAAAGAAAGAAAGAGAAAGAAAGAAAGAGAAAGAAAGAAAGAGAAAGAAAGAAAGAGAAAGAAAGAAAGAGAAAGAAACAAAGAGAAAGAAAGAAAGAGAAAGAAAGAAAAAGAAAGAAAGGAAAAGAAAACAAGAAAGAAAGAACAAAGAGAAAGAAAGAAAAAAAGGAGAAAAAGAAAAAAAGGAGAAAGAAAAAAAGGAGAAAAAAAGAAAAAAAGGAGAAAAAAAGAAAAAAAGGAGAAAAAAAGAAAAAAAGGAGAAAGAAAGAAAAAAAGGAGAAAGAAAGAAAAAAAGGAGAAAGAAAGAAAAAAAGGAGAAAGAAAGAAAAAAAAGGAGAAAGAAAGAAAAAAAAGGAGAAAGAAAGAAAAAAAAGGAGAAAGAAAGAAAAAAAGGAGAAAAAGAAAAAAAGGAGAAAAAGAAAAAAAGGAGAAAGAAAGAAAAAAAGGAGAAAGAAAGAAAAAAGGAGAAAGAAAGAAAAAAGGAGAAAGAAAGAAAAAAGGAGAAAGAAAAAAGGAGAAAGAAAGAAAAAAGGAGAAAGAAAGAAAAAGGAGAAAGAAAGGAACAAGGAGAAAGAAAGAAACAAGGAGAAAGAAAGAAACAAGGAGAAAGAAAGAAACAAGGAGAAAGAAAGAAACAAGGAGAAAGAAAGGAGAAAGAAAGAAAAAAGAGAAAGAAAGAAAAGGAAAAAAATAAAGGATGAAGAAAAGGAATGGAAGAAAAGGAAAGGACGAAGAAAAGGAGAGGAAGGAGAAAAGGAGAGGAAGAAGAAAAGGAAAAAGAAGAAGAAAAAGGAAGAGAGAGAAAAGATAAAGAAAAAATAATATAAGAAAAACAAAAGATGAATATGCCAAATAAAATAAAGTCAAATGCCAATTACACATTGCTTACAAGTTATTTCTTCAGTCTTCATTTCAGTGAGTTTGGCATGAGAGCAAGCAGGTGGTGAAGATCCTCGAAATTTTGGGAGTTCTTCACAATTCGGGAGTTGGAAGTGTCCACGAGATTTAAAGTAGATGCCATTCTTCTTTTTATCTTCAATATACGCCCAATCGTTATAGCAAAAAAGATGTTTAACAGCTATACAATCTTCTGCACAAATTGGTAGTGGCACTACTTCAAAATCTCTGATATCACATTGAGGAAATGCATATATACAAAGCAGCTTCTGAAAACACATTAACACAATGTTAATCTGTAACACAAGTTTTTTAATCACATCTTTCATTCATATACAAGAGGGGAAAACACACCTCAGCAGCACTTCTACAGGGTTCTTTTAAACTTTGAATCATCTCCTCCCACAAACCAGCCGTGATTTGTTCATTGACTACACCTCCATCTCGTGATACAATATAGCGCTGTCCTGCTCCACTTAAATACTTCCTGCATATTTTACCATTATATGGAGCACAAGAGCCTTTCTCTGACCCTATAAAAACACATACACACATTGGAAATATTTTTTGTTAAATGTAGCATTTTATACAGATAATGTTTCTTAAAAAGAATACATGCAAACATGAGTAAGAACATGCCACTACATGATCCTTGGTTACATTCAAAATTTTAGAAGAGGATGGGAACAAATTCAAACTCAAATTCTATATTTCCCAGACATTTCTTGGCATAATTTAATTTCTTTTTCAAAATATTTTTTGTTAAACAGTGTGGTTTACAAAAATTGTATGAACATTACTTCAACTTTAAGGCAGAAACAACTTTGATGTAAAACTTCAAGATTACACAATGTTTTGGAAGAATGTGGCCACATTCAAGTGAATACATATCCAGAAGAATGACACTTCACTTTCCCACCCATGACACTTGCCTTGTGTCCTAACGTCTTACGATGTACACAAATACTTGGTGAAACATAATGTGCTTCCTAGAGAATTCATCAGTTGGCAAGCTTAAAGCAGACAAGTAAGACTTTAGTTAAGTATAAGAATGTGGTTTTGATTCATAAGACATTTTGCAATGCGTTCAATTGGTTTTATCGTTAGTACAAAAATTGCACAAACAAGATTATCATATCGCCATAAATTCAACAATTTGAATGGGAATGAACTTTTGTTGTTTTTTAATTGGTCATCCAAGACATAATTTTCACTTTCTTTGAATATATTTTTGGGAAAAAAAAAAAAAAAAAGTATTCCAATACAAATAATTCATGTTCTCTGATGAGAATAATTGTGTGATATATTGGACACCGCCTAAGCCAAAATCTGTTAAAAAAAATACAATAAAGTCCTTATATCTTACGTTTCCAAAAAGTAGTGCAAAACAGTAACAAGAGTTTTTATGTGAGCCTTGAGCCATTTTAAATACAATTTCTTCAGTGCAGAAATGTGTTCAAATTGAAAACCAACATTTTCGCTAAACCTTGAAACTGGATCCTTTTTTAAAATGAATCCTGGGTTTAAAATGCCGCCGTAAGGCGCTATTCTGTGTCAAAAGGTGCAGATGTACCCCTGCAAGGTCGGCACACCGCCGCGTTCTGGAGTCGTGCGGGTAACCGTTAATTTTTTCTTTCAGACTCGTCTCTAGTCAGATGTTTGTCAACGGAATTTCGCGCACTGCGATGTAAAATTACGTTATTGGCGCGCTAAAGCTTGGAACACAAAACACTACTATGCGTTTGTTTCATAATAGCTGAACTCTTCAGCTTTTATTTTTCTGTACAATGCGAACCGGTGGCAGGAAGGGTCACGACGTACGACCATCCCACGTACTAGGTCAGCGAACAGTGAACATGCAGCTGCGAAACGATTATGTTTTGTGAAAGGTTGAGGTACGATAGCGACTTGCTTTTTCAAGGTCTTTTTTAACAACTTGGTCACATTGAGGATTTGAACCCGCGACCCTTCAAGCCGAGGCAGCTACGGCCCTCCAGCCTTAGCGACCTCGGATCTCTGAGCGGAGTGACTTGTTTCTGCTTTCTTGTGGAAGTGTGGCCTGTACGTTACAGTATCTCAACATTAAATCACAGCATAGACATACACGGAGCTCTCTAACATGAAGATCCCCCCCTGTCTAACAGCGACATTGTTGCCATCAGTGACGACATATTTCAAATCACCGTTTTTAAACTCACCAATCTACATGGTAGAGCACCAAAAAGATACAATTCAACGTATTTTTACTGTTGGCTCATAGTGCATATGATGTCAAATTCCAATGAATCTTCGACACGCCACGAATTCCAAAATCGTTATTGCGTTTGTTGAAGTCTGGAGCGAACCGTTCTTGTATAAGAACTGCATTTTTCTCATAGTAAACAGATGTTCACGCCGCCGATGCTTATAAATTCTTGCGAGTCGTGTAACGACGCCGAGTCACAGTGTTACATTTTCTGTGATTTTCAAGATTTCCGCGCGAGGCGACATGAGCTGTAGGGAACGTGGCTGCTTCGCACGGAATTTTAAACTCCATTAGTAATGAACATCGGACAGGCGATATCTGAGCTTATTCTCAACGTTCTTGGTGCTCAAAACAACATTCTAATGCTTTTCTGCGCTGACATTTCTTATTGTATTAAGATCCTGCCTGCAACCAGATCTGCCTTGAGGTTATACTGTTATCGAGCCAAACGAAACATCGTCTCTAAATGTGAATTCTTTCACATCCCTTAAAGTCTTTAAAATGCTCTCACAAAACCCATCATGCTATTTAGAAGCCTTTACACTGAATATTCTGAACAATTCCAATTTAAAAAATATTGCCGAATTCCACGAACGTGTGATAGATGGGAATGTGGATTCCCTAATAAAGCACGCAAGCCCGACATGCCACTGCACTCGATCGTGAGCGCTCAACTCTCCCAACCCTCTTGCCCGCTACGTGGCCGAGAAACTACACCCTCTGATGGACGACATGAAATCGGGCGTTGGGAATTCGGCCCACATTACTGATATATTAATGAAGCAACGAGTACATGACACCGACACCTTCGTCAGCTTCAATACCACGTCTTTGTTCACCATGATAACGATGAACGCGGCAGGCAATGCCATACGCATACGCAACAAACTTGCTCCCGCGAACTCAAAGGAATGGGCTACTTGTTCTGCCTCACGTCCACATTTTTCCAGTATCGTGAGCAACACCCAAGTAGGGGAGGCCATGGGTTCCCCCCTTTCTCCTGTGGTGACAAACTTATTCATCATGGAGGCTATCATGGAGGCTTTCATGGATACTTTCGAAATGGAGAACCTGGAGAATGTCCGACAAACCTACACTAGCTCCGGTAAGTGAACGATACGCTAGTAGTGCGGTCCCACGCTCCACACGCCTTAGCTGACTTCCTCCAGCACAATAGCACACATTCCAAAATTAAGTTCACTATTGAGGAAAACGAGGGCAAATTGCCTTTCTCCAACTTATTTCTCCAACTTATTGGCGAGTCGGAAAGCTAACGTCAATCTAGGGCAGAGTAATTACAGGAAACCGACCCATACAGCTACCTGCACACCAGCTCGCGCAATCATCTAGCAACTAAACGAGGTATTTTGAAAACCATGCTATCAGAGCAACTAGAGTGCGAGATGAAGAATCCTTAAGATTGCAATGGAGCTCCTTACGGATACATTTCTACCTAATGGGTACAGTGCTGACGCTGCCAACCAAGCCGTACAGCAGGCAGCGACCTCTAGCACTGCGGATGACAACACTACACCTGTGCCGATGCCAATCTCAACCATCCTGCCACATTCAAGGGGGAAACACAAAATTGGCAAGCTTTTGAGTTGCTTCGACATAAAACGAATACAAAGCCCATGAAAAACTCGAGCAAAAGGAAGTATGCATTACAAATAAGGGCTCCATGAATCATTGAGGAACGACTCCAACATACACCATTTCAAGTATAATAAATAAATCGACTGCAGTCCGCCGCGCATGAAAAACTAGTCACGCCATTCTTTTTGACAACACTCGCCTCTTAGCCAGGGAAAAGCGCTGGGGGACCGAAGGCAAAAAAGCATTAGGCATCCCCAAAATTTGAATGCTGACCAAGGCCTACGCCTTCACGGGTGTTCCCCTTATCTCACCCCACCCAGGGGGACCTTTCCCTGACTGGTCGACTCTCTGACCAACCGGCAGCCGGGTGGAAAGGAACCTCATTCTTTATAAACCCGTACGCACTCCATCTCCAGGATTTTGCCCTGAGGAAGGTCGCGTTCAACTGAGGCTCTAGGGTGAGGTTTAAGGGTTTTGATAGCTTAATCGTTGTTGGATATTGTTTGTGATACTCCATGACACAATTCCCGCTGAGTAATCTAAGATGGCTCCAGCAAAAGCGTTAATAGCTTCCAAAGTGTTCCTTCCATTAAGTCCAGTTTTTAAAACCGGTCTTACTCTCTGACCAAATTCGGTGGTTAGTTCTATATTTTCGAGTCATCAGTGCGCCTAGCTTGTTCCCAGATATCGGAATGTTTCTTCAGCTTCCATCCCGCATATTCTTTCACGAGTCTCAAGGCCATATGCAGTATTTTGTACCCTTCCTTTAATCAAACTCGCTACTCAGCATTTGTCCAGTCCAAATCGCATCCTTATGTCGTTCGAAAATCTTTCCACAATTTTTAGATGCGTGAGCTGTGTCTTAATCGACGCGTAGTTTTATATCGTCCTTATAAGCCAGATGGTCAATGCGATATAATACTTTCATTTTTTATTTGATCGTAAATCCATACTTTGAAGCGTTTTACACATTGGACAAGGAATTCCCCAGTCTCAGTGGAGTTTGTGATTTCAAGAGTGTGTTCATTCTCCAGGGAGTAATCACATGTTTCAGGAACGTGTGTGACCACACGTGATCACAGACGAGTTGACTTTGTAAAGCCAAAGTACTAATAGCCAATAATGGGGAATAGAATCGAAGGTTTTTTTTAAAATCCACATATGCCATATACAGATTTCGATTTATTTTAGACGCCAGGTTAACATCCAATCGAGTCTATCATTAGTTGTTCTTTGCATCCTTTAGAACCCTTTCTGCATACCTTTTGCTCTTCCGCTAAAATTTCGTTTAGTTCACAATGGGTGTTAATCATTTGCGAAAGGCATGGTATGATGATCTTATACAGCGTTGGAAGACGTGACTGGGTGGTATTTAGATGGGTCCTCACGATTACGTACATCTTTAGGTGCCAAATAGGTAATACCTTACGTAAGGAATCTTGGCATTTAACTCGGCTCTTTTATAAGTGTTGATTAGTTCAGTTAATCGCATGTGGACACAATGGAATTTTTTGTACCAGAAATTCTGGATACCATCAGGACCAGGAGCTCTCCCATTGAAAGTGCTGTTAACCATACTTCTGATGTCGTGGGTGGACATTTAATGTTGTTGTTGAATTTTACTGGAACGGTTTTGCTCTGCTTTGATCCAGAATGCTTCTGTGTTGAAGTCTGTTGAAGTTGCGACACTTTCTGAATCTGTAGACTCCTTATTTTGCATGGTCTGGTAGAAAAAAATTATACCCTTGTAGAAAACCGAATATTATCTTTTCAGTGATTTCTACTCTTTCTGAATCTGGTCAGGCGAGCTGTTATAAGAGAATGTTTGAATGTTTCTAGATATTATTTCCGTTTCGATTGGAATGTGACAGATTGCCTTAAAATACCAGTCACTTTTCTCAGTAGCTCAGGTGACCTAGTACTTCAGATGTAGATTTTAATCTTGCGATATTATTATTAATTGATTACTGCAAATGAGAATACGCTTGGTGGCAGATAAAAAAAGTTCAAAAATAAAAATATATACAAATACTACAAAGAATAAAGAATACAAATAAAAAATAGAATCAAATAGACAAGTGTAAAAAAGTTTGTAAAAAGTGTCCATCTCTACTCCATATCATCTCTTTACTTCACATCACAGCAGGTCTCATCGGTAACCAACATTAGATTAGATTATTTATTTCATCCAACTGGTCATAACATATTACAAGGAATAAGTATTTTATTATATAATGCAGCACAATAAAACAATATAAACAAACAAAACGTACACACAAAAGAAGCATATTTAACATTACACATACTTAACACAAGCAATCCTTCAACCCTCTATATCTTATCAATAAACCACTTCTCGAAGACAACCAATGCTTACATACGAGGGCGTCAGCACAACTGCAGTCTAACGCCTGCGCCCTAACATTTTTGGGAGATTGGGGTCTCAGGTTATCACACCTTAATCTTCTTAACTCCATTGTCTAAAAGGTTCAACGTGTCATCAATATTACCATTCACAGTAATTCCAGAAAACGATGTTGTTGCACTCATTACTTCGTGCAAAAGTGGCCTTCCATCCAAAGAATCCAATGTTTATTTTATTAATAAAACTTCAACTTAGCTTAATTTATACTTTAACAGTAGATATATTCATTGCACTTTGCACTTCCTCTTGTTGGCCTTTCCTTATCTTGAAAAGCATCACAGCATTTCACTGCATATCACTGTACTCTACACATGCACTCTTAAGAACACTAGAACACATAACTGGCATGCTCCTGGGAAGGGAAGCTACACTAGCCCCTCTGCAGGTAAATTGTTCCAGTCAACAATGGTCACATTCACAAAGCTAATGGTTTTTCTTTAACTCTGATTAAAAATGGTGATGTACAAGAATTTGTCTTATTATTATATTGTTGCATTAAAGTGACATTTATTCTACTAAATACTACCATCATATCGTTTGTACATCTGCTTTAATTTATTGAGTCATACGGTTGCATTTAATTATCATTACATTCTGGAAATCAGGCTATTTCATAAAAAAAAAATCAAACAAAATAATATATTCATATCACAATCTCTCATACATATGAATATATTATAATTGGGTTAATTGCGTGATTATTCAATACATTGAAACATTCAAAATCACGTCCGCTTTCTGCAGCATGGTATCACATTGGACATGCGAATGTATCACATAAACCCGCCATATCCAACCGTCCTACCAACTATGAGCCACCCCATCAATTCTAAATGGTTCACGATATAGAAACGCAGTTTTCGCTCAACCATGCGGAATCCTTATCTTCGATTTGTTAAATATAAGTATATATTTTTTGCTAGCAATGATCATAAAAAGATAGATATAAGATAGCATAGATCATAAAAAGATAAATACAAATGTGCATCATTTATTAAAGTTTTGATCGAAATTTTAGTATATAATTATTCTTTCTTACGTGTAATTTGAAATTAAACCTGTATTTTCCTTATGTAGCCCTTGCAACGGTCACCTTCGGAGAAGGTGATCTTCGTGGCACCGAGATTGTTACAGGGAGAGAGGAGATTGAGAGAGGTGGCAGTGGGCGACTGTTGCCCTGCACATTTTGTCACAATGCCAAGGCATGTTCAGTATCCAAGCCAATGGATAGGGCGGGTTTATGTGATACATTGACATGTACAATCTCCAGATCTCACAAGTATGGTGTTTTCTCTGGAGAAAAATAAAGTTGTGTTTGATAGAAAGCCCATGGCTCCATGAAGTGAGAAAAACGTGATTCGGCATTATGAGTCGCGACTGCAGATGAGCATTTCCCTGTAATTTTTGTGAATTTACACTGATAGCACTCTAAAAAAGTATTTCAAAGTTTGCATTGCTTTGTCCTTTAGTACACCGAAGTTTTACATAGAAAGTTTATTAACAGTATATTATAGTAGAAAATTCCTCCTTTTCTATTTTTTTATAAATTATCTCGAGATTTCCCATTGTGATAATTTTCAAGCCCTTTATGTTTTAAATGCTGGTGCGTTTCTGTCATAACACACTGAGCTCTGTTCTTGTAAGTTTGAAAATTACCTTTATCATCATCTTCCTTATGGTACCAATTTGTATATTGTTCTTTGCAATGATTCATGCTTTGGAATTTCTGCACAAGAAAAGTTCAATTCAGATGAATCAGTGGAAAACATCTCTCATTCTGATCATTATCACTGGTGTTTATTCCTGTGTCCTTTGGGCCAAGACCATGAATTGCTCTGGTTTTGCTTCTATTCGTCACTGCCACCCCCCTTAGTCTCCCCTTCAAAGTGCAATCCCAAACAGACCAGCCATTTGAAAACATTGTGGGAATCTGAATAGTTTAATCAACAAACCCTGGGTTCACTTGTAAGTTGGGATACAATATAAGATCATTTTGCATGGTGTTTAATTTGAATGAAAGACGAGATAATATCCACGCCTGCTGGTCTCCTACCAACAATAGACTGTGGTGGGCAGCATCAGCTAAGAACATTTTCAAAGGTGGGTGTGTGTTTACAGATTCCTAATGGGTTATGAGAGCTTTATATAACTACTATAATATCAGAAAGAGAGTCAGAAAATATAATAATATATTTAGTTATAAATTAGAAATAAAAGCCACAAGCTAACATCCTTTTGATCATACACACAGTCACCATACCACACACAAGCAAGATTGATACCACAGTGTAATGACTAGGCTGCGTATTTTGCATATTTGCACTTTTTTTTTCCTTAAACGTAATGATATGCATAAAGCACACAAATTCAAGAAATAGTTTGGAATCGATATACAAGTTATTCTAGTGCATATTTTTCCATATTTATGATGATTGAGCATATTTTCATTTTAAGAGCATATATTGGCATATTTTTATTTTTTATTGTTTTGTTCCTTCATAAAATTCGGAGGAACGTTGTGATGGCTTTTGAGTTTGCATCATATCTGTGTAACTAGAGCAGTACAGTTCATCAGGAAGTCGATTCAAACATGTCCATGGGAACGAAACATGTCTGACTGAACTCTGTAGCAAATTCATTCAATAGGACCAAAAGACGAGTCTTAACAGAAGAAATGAAGAAAATTCAAGAAAAAATCCTGGTTTGAGAACAATGAAAAAGTTGTGGTATTTTACAGGGAAACACATGTTGAAAATTACACAACTAAAGAAATTGAAGCTTTTAAGCATTGTCCCCTAAACTCAAACGAAGTTCAAAGATCTTTGCCTGTATAAGAACGTTCTTGCAGGTAACACAAATTATTCATCCCTGAAAATTTGGAAAAATGTATTATAACCTCTTGCAATTGCAATTAAATTCAGTCTCATTCAACATTTAAATTGAATTATTTTGTAGAGACAAAAACACACTTTTCTTTGTGCATATTTTTCTTTTTAAGTGCATTTTCCCCTATTTTTTGAAGCATATTCGCATGCATATTTTCAAGATTTTTAGTGCATATGAATCTGCACCCTAGTAATGACATTGACATATCTCACTGCTTTATTATACAATGTAGCTATCAAAACTGACAACCTCATCATAATATCTCAAAGCCAAATCATTATCATACAAGGTTAATATTTATTTCTACTCAAGTTCACAGGGGTACTACAAGTATGTAAAGTCTACAAGAAAGTAAGAACAAACACTGAAAAATTAGAATCATAGACAAAGCAATAGGGCAACTAAATGAAACAAATTAAATAAAACTTAGCCATAGCTTCAACATTACAAAGAGTTACATGTTACAAAGAAATACTGATTTGCTCTTGCTGGATAAAACATAACAAAAGGTTTCTAGTTTCTTCTATCATTAGTCCTTAAAAACACCTTCACATTTTCAGGTGAATTTCAAAATGTTAAAATGTGATGCAAATATTAAAATGTGTCACTACTCTGCAATGGGAGTCACCATAATATGAAATTACTTCTTAAAAAACCCTCTGTAATAGATGTTCTATATTTGATGAAACAATGGCAACTGGATTACTGAGCATTTATGAATACAGTGAACATTCCTAAGAAATCTATTTTATTACAGATACTTGAACTTGACACCTTTTGAGGATGCAGATTAGCAGAAGCACCCTTACAAAATGAAATTTATCAGTCAAAGTATTTGAGAATTTTCAATAAGTATATTGTCCCTTTAAGAGTCTATGTCTTGGTAAACATTGTATTTTCTTCAGGGAAAAACCATTCCCAAAGGGGGAATAAATTGTAAGAAAATTTAGAATTTAAATATTTATTTTTCACTTATGAACAATTTCTTTGAACAAATGCATAATCATTTCTCTCTCTTAAGATTTTAAACTATATATTACATGATCTTCATGCAAATTTTTAACTTGATATTAATATTGTTTTATATTTAAAAAAAAAGACGCATATACAGTTTTGCAGCAGCAACAAAACATGACCACACCTCAAAAGGAGAACATTGTAACAAACAATTGAACATCATACACAGTCTGGATGTGTATCTACAATTAAGTCATTCACATACATAATAACCAAGAACAGAATATGAGATCCCCTCTATCCAAATCCAGAATTAGTAATTATAACAAACTATAAAACTTATTTACAGGAGCATGTGCGAAAAGTTAATTCACTGCAACTCGTCTACAAGAAGTGTGAAAACATTTATCTATAACTGAGGGGGCAAGCACGTTTCTATACATTCAGAAGTCTTTCATTCATCAGAATCTTAAAATTGCCTTTTGAAGTAGTCCTTTTTTAACCACGATTCACAAACTGATAAAAAACCATCCCCCTCTTAGAACCATGTTCTTTGAAAGTAAAACAGCACTTCTAATAGACTATCTATTTACATCTTTTCCATAGTAACAAGTTGCCACATTTCAAAATTTCACATACTGAATATTCACTTGAAATGGATGATGATTCAACATAAAATATTCTATTTTAACAGTATATTTACATGGCAATGAAGATTTAAATCAATTTTGAACAATCTGTAAATTTGTCTGAACAAACTTTTAAATCTTTGCCATTCTATCAAAATTGCAGTAACTGCAAGGATCATAATTAATACTACACCTACATTAACCATGAAATAAAATGTACACTAGCATACATACTATATGGATTTAATATGTTGAGAACCTACATTGTCAGTTATAAGCAATTGTTTCACAGAAGTATTTTATATCCTGCGGTAAAGACGTGACTTTCATGTCTACATGTTACATCAAAATTATTTGCTTGCTTTGACCAACCACAATATTACACGTTTTCATCTAAAATAACTTTCAGTTTACTACAAAATATATGCAAATTTAATTACAAACACAGATATTAAAAACAAGGAGCAATAAGTAGAATGGTAAACTTTGAAAGTTAAGACAAGGATAACGGAAGGTATATACTATTACATTAAATTTAATGCAATAAGATAAAAGCTATATTACTTCCAATAGGCAAAAATAATCCTTTGGAAATAATCGACAATAATTTATTGGACTTATTAATTAAGTAGACGATATAATTAATAAAAAAAAAGTATTCTAGTATTTTAATTTCTCATTTAGAAAATTCTGAGGACATTAGGATAATACCACCTGATTTTCCTCAGAATGTTTGGAACTAATTATGTGCACATTTTTTTGCAATTATAATTTATATTACCAGTCAGTATTTAAAATCAGTATCATCTACATTAACAACATTGTAGAGGAATAATCAAAGAGCTTGGAAAGCTACATTTAAATTGTCTTGCATTATCAGCCATTCATAAACAACATTAAATATTTGAGTATTGCCTGTTTCTATATAAATCCAAGTTTAATTTAAGGCATTTTTCTAATAATAAACTCAATTTGGAAAACAAATACTCATGATGACTTACCGGTTTGGGCTCCCACCAACAATTGCAGCGCATGAAGAAGCAGCAGAAGACAAAGTAAAGCCATAGTCATTTTTAGACAATAGACATTTACTCAAGAAACCTATTCCCCCATGAGAAGTCAGCTTTTGCAGTTTCAGCTGTACCCTTGTGGTACTGTCATATCACTGGTTGATACTACATAACCTCCACCAAGAACTGCCATCACTGGTCTCGTGTATCTGCAAAATCCACAACACTTCTAGTCACTATTCGTAGAGGGAGTTTCCTCACAGGAGCATGCACATCATTGAAATGTTTGTTCTTGCTTCAACCAAAGAACCAATTTTGTTCATTCATTCACATACGAATTCTTGAAGTAATTCAAACGCAGCATTCCTTCAGTTACCGTGACATCATCTTTTCACTCGATATACCGACATTAAAAATATGATATGTATAAAAGGGGTACACATGACAGGAGGGTTTCAAGAACAAATCAACAGTCCCTTTACCTTCATATTGTTTTCGTTATCGTGGACTAACAATTTATGCAAATACAAAATAACGCACATCTTCCAAGGCTCCCACATCTAATTTCCCAGCGTTTTCGAAACTCACGATACTTGAAAGCAAAATCACATTGGCAACCGTCACAGGAGAAATAATCCTAATCAGCATCACCACAGACCCTCCATGTTGGCTGGGCGGACTAGTTCCAGTTACAAAACGTGATGTTTGACAGAGGGAGGTACACACAACCAAAGAGTACAAACCCTCGGTAACATCGGCTTCGGTTCGCTTCTGTTTCCACCAGAGTTTGCCCATACTCTGGTTCGCCTGATCTTGCACTCCCAGCGTTCCCGTATCGTGTAGCTCTCGGTACAGACCGCGAAAAGGGAATGTATTTCTCTAAAAATACAGAACTACGGAGAAAAATGTACCGCCCGTATTGGTATTGAAACATTTAAAAGTAGTTTTCAGGCATGTCTTTCCAAAAAGAAAGTTAATTTACAAAACAGTACAATCAAGAATGGTTGCGGCCGGCTTACATGTACACATAAATTCCAAACATAATTTTTAGATAATTGAAATTAGAGATGTCAAATGATATGTTCTAAATTAAGAAAATGTACTTGGGTTCAACATGACAGCTGTAATATCGAGTTTCCTTGAATAAAGAAGGATATCGATATACATTCTTTAGCGATATTGACATGTCAACTTCCTCGAAGTTCGGAGCAAGTTGGGAGTGCGAATCAGCTGTTCCAAGCTGTTCGTCGGGGAGGTTGGCCTTCGCAAGTCGCGATGGCGATGGGCAAGGGGTTTCGTGTATTTGAAAAAATCTGCCCTCCAAACCCTTACAGTGTCCTTCTTGAACAAAGAAACAGAGAAGAAACTCTTTTGTTTGAATCCCAAGCTGTCGCTGTTTTATGTAGGTATTTTAGGCTTGTTTGAAGTCTGTTAGATGCTTATCTGTGAATGTCAAGTTTATTTATGTTGGCTTGAAATTCAGTATTTTGAAGTAAACTTAATTGACAGTGCATTATAACACATTTAATTCTTGTTATCTCGTGCGTACTTCAGCCGTGTGTGTCTGAATTAAAACCTTACTTCTCGTGCAGCTACAATCTTAAATGTATTTGTCTTGTTCTTTTCATTGCGGACGTTCCGGTCCACGCACTTGCATATTCATCATTTTATTCGAATGTTAATACTAATTATATATAATTTTTGTTTTTAATGTGGTCTAAGCAGTGCTGATCTTAATATTTAGCTTACTTTTAATTACTTCATATCATTTTGTCAATTTAGTTTATTCTTGCGGTAGGTATCCAAAATTTGTTAGGGAGATCATTTTTTTAATTTATATATATATTCTGTACTGGTACTTTTGTTAGTGTTGTGTTTAAACTTTTTAAAATTATGAAGTCCTGAAATAAGTTGATTTTTCATGTTGAAAACTGGAAATTAAGAATGTAGCCTAAGTAAAAATACCTGTATTAAGGAAAATTATTAAAATACACTTTTCATTTTGTACTTTATCATAGATGTTTAATAAGGAATTAACTGAATTAATTTTCTAATGCCAACTCTTCTCGGTTATTAAACATGTAGTGTATTGATTTTTTGTATTGGTACAATTGTGAATTTGATGCATATAAAGTTTGGCTGAAAGTATCTGTTCAAATTGATTGTGAGAAAGATGATTAATATTTGATAAATGAATTCTTGTTCTTATAATTCATAATGATTAGAATATGGTCAGCTTATATTAAATCTGTCTCAGAATGCGTTATTGTAAGGGTAATAATCATTAACATTCATAATGAACTGTTCATCTAAATTAATTTTTAGAAAAATAAATAAAATAACAGTTTTACTGAAGAAATAAAGGATATTATTCATCAATTCAATTCACACACCTGCCTCCAACTTTCAGAATTCACTTATTAATTTTCTTTCTTCACGTTTTTAGTTCATTCAGAAACGAGTAAAATTTCATAACACAAATTTTCTTTTTTTAATATTTATTTTGAATTAATGTTTTTTATTGGATATCATTGATTTTCAAGCTCCTCAAGAAACTGAATCTGTGAAAAAGCTGTACACAAAACTCCTGGATGCTTATGGTTGTCTTGGTGTTTTACAGTTGAATGCAGGTATTTATAGATTTCATGATACATCTGTTCTAAAATGTAAATCAGTGCATACTTGCAGTTTTCAGTACATTTTTAATTTGTATATCTTTATTTAAGGAGAAAGCACAGTTTTGTACCTGGTACTTGTAACTGGATGTGTCTCAGTTGGCAAAATTGCAGAATCTGAAGTTTTCCGAATTACTCAAACAAATTTTGTATCTCTTCGTAATCAACCTCAAGATGAAGAACGAATTTCTGAAGTCCGAAAAGTTCTTAATTCAGGAACTTTCTATTTCTCATGGTCAGTTTCAGGAGAAGCTTTGGATATTACACTATGTGCACAACGTAGGAAAAAAGCAACTGCAACAGACAACAGATTTTTCTGGTTAGTGATGATTGTTTCTTTATAAATTTGATAAATATATAACTTTGTATTGAATGTATTTGCTTGTTCGCAGGAACCGAATGCTTCATATTCATCTCTTGAGATTTAGTGTCAGTTGCTCTCACTGGCTTCTTAAAGCCATGTGTGGTAGTGTTGAAATACGGACAGTGTATGTAGGACATAGGCAGGCCCGTGCTGTAATCATCTCCAGGTTGAGTTGTGAGAGAGCTGGTACTAGGTAATGAAGAATTACTTTATATATTTTCCAAATATCTATGCAGTAAAAAATGAAATGAAGTTCAGAACATTTGTCAAAATAGAACTTAATAATTGATTAATTTAATGGTTATTTCTTGAAAATTTTTATTAATTTAAATGCATATACATGATTCTTATTTACAAAGTAAAAACAGTGCATTAGTTCTATTTTAGAGATAATGTTTTTTCTTGTTAAGAGTATTGATTGTATTTCAAAGTGAATGTTATTTGTTGTTCTTCAGATTTAATGTACGGGGAAGTAATGATGATGGTCATGTAGCTAACTTTGTGGAAACAGAACAAGTTATATTTTTGGATAATGAAGTAACATCATTTGTTCAGACACGAGGATCTGTTCCATTATTTTGGGAGCAGCCAGGTGTTCAGGTAAGTGTAAACTTGTTTGCGTGTGCTTATTACAGTCGTATTTTGTGAATTATGATCACGCAAGTTATAATAGAACATCAGTGACTTGCTGAATAAATTCTATTTTCAAATTTTTTTTTGGTATTATTATTATTAATTTTCTTTTGAATACCTCTTAAAATTCTTTTTGAAGTTGTTTGTGACAATTGTTATACATTTACCCTTACGTAGAAACAGAATTATTCACACCTTAATTTTTATTCAGTATCTTGAAGCCTCCGTGATCAACATTTACAAATTGACCATAAAAAATTTATCCTTCAAGGGAACTACAAGATAGATTCCATTCCAATTAAATTGAACAATATAAATTTTGAGTAGTATTGTACTCATCCTCTTCAGTTCACATTTCTGAAGCGAGATAACTGAAGTAATTGCATTTAAATAGCTTTTTATCTAATTTCTGCACTGGAAAAAAGTAGGGTCTCTAGCATACAAACACAAGCATTTTGAGACAACTCAGTGTGAAAGACATGATTCAAAGAAGAGATGGACCAACTATTAGTTTTTCATTCCCAAGGTTTTTGACAGTTGTGATTTTTCTTGCTTGGAGCCTCTGGCAGAATAGTCTATATCAATAACAAACTGCAGTCATGTTAACATTTAATAGATTCATGTTATTTTTACCTTCGAAAAATGTATGTTTTACTTGCAATGAATGAGCACATTTCACAGCAAATTTGCATACCTTTTTAGTAATACTGAAATGTGTTGCAAAATCTTCTTCTTCACTTCATGGATTAGGGAGATTCCCTGTTCCGGCTTCATTACACCATCTCTGTTGTGGACAGCCAATGTCCCTTCTTCCCCATGGTCTGTACAGAAAGGCATGTCATCCTTCCATGAGACATTCTTCCTAAGTGCTGTACCCACTGTGATCTGTATTCATTTATTTTTTCATTGATAGAAAATATGTTAAGTTCCTGTCTTTTATCTTCGTTTTTTATTTTATCCATTAGGGTGCAGCGTTTTACTCTCCGGAGGAATTGCAGTTCTGAGGCTTGTATCTTCATTTTATCTTGTTTCCTTATTGTCCCTGATTCACACCTGTAAAGAAGTTGTGGTACTGTCATGACTTTATACAATTTTAACAGTGTTTCTTTTCTAGTCTTATTGCAAAGATATTTGTTTATTGTTCCACAAGTATGTTGGAAACGTAATTTTGTTTTCATATCATCAGTGTAATCCTATGTGATATCACAGCCCAAATAATTAAAATGTTTTACTTGCTCTATTACTTGGTCTTCTATTATTATTTTAGTTCTGATAGGATACTTGCCTCTGAATGCCATCACTTTAGTTTTAGAGACAGATATTGAGAGACAATATGGTTTGCATATTCTATTTAGCTTGTACAAGGACTTTTGCAGACTTATTTTGTTCTCTTCTATAATTATTAGATCACTAGTATACAGAAGTGATTGTAGAGGTGTATTTGGATTTATCCAAATACTTGGTTTATTTAAACTTTTCCATTCTCTTAGAATGTTGTCAATATAAATATTGAACAAAGTTGGGGACAAGCTACACCCTTGTCTTACACCTCTGTTTACTTCTAACTCTTCTAACATTTTGTTCTCAACTTGTAAATTAATACTTGTTTTGTGTTAAAGGAATTTAATAACTTCTATCAAGTGGAAAGGATAGCCCCTTTTCAAAGAATCTGCCAGAGTTCACGATTAACTTTATCAAACACTTTCTCATAATCTATAAAAGCTATGTGGGTCTCTAAGTTGAACTCTTGTCTCTTCTCTATTATTTGGTTTATGGTAAACACATTGTGCATGATCTTTCTTGCCTGAAACCACTTTGTTCTTCCAATAACAGTGAATCTGAGATTGTTGTGAGCCGTTTATTTATTATTTTTGTGTCAACTTTACATTTTTCTTCTTCTTCTTCTTCTTTTTATTATTATTATTATTATTATTATTATTATTATTATTATCATCATTATTATTATTATTATTATTATTATTATTATTATTATTATTATTATGTTATGTATTCCTGTTATGTAAACATGTTATGTATTGTCATCAATTTGTTATAATTAACAAAAATTCTTTCTGAAATTTTGATGTATACATTTGATTTCTGTTAATGAATATTGATATTTTGCATCTTAATCATTTTTTGAAAGAAACTTCAAAGTTAGTACTTTCAGAGTTAAATCTTCAATTTGATGATAAAAAAAGTCGTTCTCTCTGTGTACTTTTAAACCATTAGAGCAATTTTTTTTTTAGGTTGGTTCACACAAAGTGAAAATGTCGAGAGGTTTTGAAGTGTCTGCTCCTGTGTTTGATAAACATTTATGTTTAATGAAAGAACGTTATGGACGGCAAGCAATTATCAACTTACTAGGCACTAGTCTGATTGGTAGTAAAGAAGGAGAAGCAGTACTCAGCCAATTATTTCAGGTAGATGTTAATATGATATATTTCCTGAAATTTTTTTATGTGCCATTTAAGGTTGTGTACTTCTTAGAACAGAGATTTGGAAATATTAAAGCAATGTTCTCTTTTTTAGGCCCATCACAAAGCCTCACAACATGCAGCTGATGTTCCTCATATTGTGTTTGATTACCATCAAGAATGCAGAGGGGGCAATACCAAGAATCTTAGCAAGTTAAAAGCAAAAGTGGAGAAATATTTACAGTCTTTTTCCCTTTTCTATATGAAAGGTGATGAAACATTAAGGTAGGTATCCATTAAATGCACAAACTTCTTTTGGGTGTAATGGTAGGCCACTACAGTATATTAATGCTTACTCTTGGCAACAGTCTAAGTAATGCCAAGTGGCATACAATGAAATTTTGTAATTAAATTGCATTTCATTATATATTTGTCTACTTCCAAATTACATAATGAAATACTTTCATATAATAGAAACTTAAATACATATGAATCATGAATTTGCAAAATTAATTAAGTCTTTCTACTAACTACTATGTCGATAATCTCTTAAACATGTACCAGGTTTGTACCTTGCTGTACTTCTGATGCAATGTTACTTACATGAATTGCATACTTTTTGGCATTTAGTGTTAATATTGTAAATGTAATTTGTAGGTATTTCGATTAACATTTGAGATAATGGAAGGTGGTGGTTTGTGTTTTCATATTTTTTGAGTTTTCATTCTAAAGCACTGATGAGGTCTGCAGAAACAGTAAACAAAGCAAATATCTTAAGCCCCTCATTTTTGTTAAAAAAAAATTGTTTGACTTTTTGAATTGATAATAAAAATGCTCAAGTATTTAAGTTAATATTTTGGGGTTTTGAGAAGAGTGTGTGGAAAATAAAGGGCTTTGTTTGGTAGCAGAATGACTTTAATATGTCACATCTTTACCATGTTTATGAATAGCAAGCTATATGGTAAAGAAAAAAAAACAATTCTAGTCATATCAAGAAATTTGATGAAAAAAGTTGTTTCTGCTACACGCTTATGCCATAATTATGTTGGTGCCTGCTCAATGTTTCTCATTTCTCTGTTTACAATTAAAAAAGCAATGAAATGTCATATCTGTGATGAAGGACAGGTTAAAAAAAAAGTCCCAATGAGGTAAGCAGTTGTCTACTACAATATTTCAACAATTTTGTTTCATTCAATATGAAAGAGTTATGGTTATGAGTGTTGGTCATCTGGGTCAAATTAAGAACAATATTTTAATTGGCCTTATCTGTGTATGATTTTTGAAAATAACTATCATCCTTTACAAGATGATACGGTGGCCAAAATATTAGTGACAGTACTCATATTTGTGTAATTATGTAGTTTAAATCGTTTTTTGGACAAAGGATTTGGTTTCAATAAGATTTGTAGTATTACTGTTATCATTACTATTGTTTTTAATAAGTGGCAACACTGGAGGCCTGCAGTATTTAAGACAATAAGTGATATTACTTCTCATTCAGTTGAGGTTTATTAAAAAATGCTGCTGTAGTGAACACATACAAATTATTTTTTTAATTGTTTTTTGCAACTTTTCTTTTCTAAAATCAAAATGCAAGTTTTGTTCCTTTTTGAATTACTTTTACTACATTTTATGAGCGAATTTCATTTTAGTTAACAATGTAATTTCATGACCTCGAAATTTTATTTATTAGTAGGGTAAGACTTCGGCCACGTCTCCACAGAAAATTAGAGATTACAAACACTATTACTTCACTCCACACATTGATAGAGAGATATTGAAACTATTACAGGTATTTTGAAAACTGTGGTTAACAAAATAAAATTAAGAATTGATCAGAACAAAACTCCTGGAGGCAGGCCTTATGGGTAAATATGGCAGGAAAAGGATCTCCAGTTTTCATATCGATTGTAGAATCAGGGATATACGCCTCTGAAATTGTTAAAAGAGTGTTGTCCATTTGACTATGATGATAAATGCAGAGGGAGTAACAGGTTTAAGAGGACAGTCTGGAGATGGTTAGCTGAAGAGAACTTGATCAGTTGTTGCCCTGTCTCAAAACCATGCCTCACCCAGGTCATGAAGTAGAAGCGAATGCAATGGGCCGAACAACACTGAAATACAACTTATGTTTTTCTTTGGAACTGTGTCCCTCATAGACCCAGTGGAGCATGTAAGAAATTCTCTTGGGAAGCCTCTAATCTTCTTTTGTACTTTTTTGTCAAGGTCCACGTTTCACTTGGAAAGTAAAGGGTGGGTTGAAATACCACAATATATAGTCACAATAGCATGCTATTTTACATTTATTACGTCTTCATAACCTCCCTATCAGCTTAATTTATTTACTGATCTTCTTTTGTATTTCAAAGTTAATTTCATTAGATATTTTGCATGAAAGCTAATCAGATACTTGTTTAATAATTTTGTTATTGACATTTTTTTATCCTTTTTAAATATTAATTTAGTTAGGCCATTGCCTTAGTTTTTTGTCATCTTCTGTCAGCACTTCAGCATGTGTTGGACTGGATTTAAGGGTGGGCAAGGTTGGGAGTGGCTCCGGGACCCCCACCAAAGCTAAGACATAGCAAAAATTGTGGGTTTTAATAAAAGTTATATAATGTAAATCAAATTCATATATTTTTTATCATTGGAGTACCACGTATGTATTCATGCAGTATTTTGTACATTACAAAATTATGATATATTTTATACTTTTGTTGTGTTTTAATTTTATATTTATCTTATTTTATTTTAACTTCAAATAGCAATTTTTTTTATGACATTGACTCACACTTGATAATAACAGCATCATTTATTTGCTGTATTTTATTTAGAATTAAATGTGTGCAATATTTTTATAAAAATTCAATTTATAAATTATTTTCAAAACGATCTCCATTGTGCAAACAAGTCTGTAGAGTGTTCTGTGAATGTTTGTGTGAGGATTTCCCTTTACAACATTGTTACATTGTTAACATTGGGATCTGACATTTACATGGGAGGAGGGCTTTAAAAAATCATGGTGTCTGTAAGCATACTATGAATTTTTAAATTAAATATACAAAACTAAGCTGTTAAAATATGTGATTTTTAGAATGATTAACACACACATTCAATTTATCTATGGTGAATTTTATGATTGAAAACATGCTGCACAATGGTTAGAAGATCACTAGTCTTCAAAATCCCACTTAGATGGTGTGTTGGATTTTTCAAAATTCTCAAGCATAATTGAATATGACATTACACTGACTCAATAAGAAGAAAAGGCATAAAAATATTAGAGAAATATTCTTCATCATCTTGTTAGCATTATAAGATTTCTATATGAACATAGGTTGGAAATTCTTAGAAATATGGAAACTCTTGGATCACCTGATAGTTGGTACCACCTCGGCTTGCTTCAATTATTGTCAGAATTAGATGATTTTCCCAAGAAACACATCACATATCAACGTAATGCCCATTGCGGTAGTGGCCATGTCAGTTGCCTTTCGTCTTCCATTTGCAATTAGATTAATGAAGTGATAGGAAGGAAAGTGCACTGTGAAATTATTGCAAGGATAAAAAAGTTGTATTACTATTAAATTTCAATGGATTTATAACCAGATGACAGCTATAGAACAACACACTGTGATTTTTTGGTTCATGGAAGAGAGTACTTGTGTTGAGAGATTTCTGTTGTACTTGCCCAATGAAGTTCACAAAGTAAATATATTTACAATGGTTTGAATAATTGTTTAAATATGAAAAAATTGGGTATTAAACATTGTAGAGGACAGTCCTATAACTATGTTTCTGCCTTGAGCGGGTAATACAGTGGTCTTCAAGATCTTATGAAGTCAGATAATAAATTAGCTGAATGGATTCCTGGTCCTGCCTGTTCACTGAATCTTGTTGAAAAATCTGTAGCAGAATGTTGTATTGCAGCAATACATTTTTTCAACATTTGGACAAAATTCATGTATTTTTTGACGAGTTCTGAAAATTGATACAAGACACTTGTAGAGAATTTGCAAAAATCTGTCAGATTCAAACAAGTATCACCTTCAAACCCCAAAAAGAACAAACACTCCCAGTTGGTCCTGTTGTGCAGATGGGTCTAAAGCATTAGTGCTTCGATATTTTGATATAAAACATACACGATTGTTCATCACTGAAGGTGTTGCACAATGTTCTAACACTCAAGGTTTGCATAAACAAATGTGTGATTTAGAAATTGGCATATACACAGTATTTTGGAATGGCATACTCAATAGAATAAACATAACAAATAAACTTCTTCTGAATTGCAAGCTCGATTTAAGTACTGGCATCGCAGCTCTAAAGTCACTAAGAGGTTTCACCGAGAAGGAACGTGAGAAATTCTCACACTACATACAGTTAGGAATGGATGTCCATCTGTCTGTCTGTCCATCCTTCCATTCGTTCGTTGATTGATTGATTTTTTCGTGTTTCCGGGCACATAAACTGCTTTGGTCATTAGTCCTGTTAGTGTAGTGCATGTGTTTTGTTTTTTTTTGCGGGAGATGGCGGTGATCTTTCCCCACTGGATGGCGAGATCCGGCGCCAACCTACCATCAGCTAGTGGGCTTTCCCCCTAACCAGGACTCTCCCATCAGTGGGGCACCGCCTCAGCCAGGACAAGGTCTAAGCTCCCAACTGGCTTCCCGGAATATGTGGTAGTGTAGTGCATGTTAGTGTGTGTGTGTAAGGGGAGAGGATAGGACAAGGAAGAGGAAGGAAAGAACGCGCACAGTCCGTGGCCTGTTTGTTAGGGTACTACTCCGGCATTCACCTGGTGTTGATCGGAGAAACCACAGAAAACTACCGATCAGAGCAGCCGGCCGCTAGAATTCTCCTCCAGACAGTGACCGAATTCGACCTAGCTGAAAAGCTAGTGTTGAAAATCCTGCCGCTGTCAGGACTCGGAACGTAGGACCTCCCGGTCAGAGGCGCTGCAGTGACATCAGTTGATGCACTGAGCTACCGCTTCTGGTCCATTCGTTCGTCTGTTAGTCTGCCCATCCATGTTCCATCCATCCATCCGCAGTGTGTCCATTCGTAAAAGAGAGCTGTGCTGTTCCCATTTTTGGGTAACACAGTATTTTCAAAAATAGAAAGAAATTTACATAGCAAAAATACAATTTTGAAAATAGAGATTTTTGTATTAAATGAAAACTATAAAAAATTAGAATTTTAATAAAGTTCACAAACAATGTTTTGAATAAGCAAATATTTTTCATATAATTTCTGCTTGAAATTAATTCTAATTTTCAAAAATTGGTTCCAAATTTTTCTTTGAAGTTTTGCCTTGGATAGAGCAAATGATGTTTATGAAAATGGTTCAGTTCCCATCTTTGATGAACACTGTATTTTCAAAAATTTCAAACAAAGTATCATTGTAAAACTACAGTATTAATGATAGAGATTTTTTTCCGTAATAAAATTTGTTCCTTAAAACTTGATTTGGAAATAATGTAAATGAAAATTTCTGAATTTTTTAAAATTACAAATGTAAATATTGAACTTTTTTCAAGTGAAGTGATGATGATTTCATGTTGAGTTTAACTCTGAGGCTGGTGGCATAGGGGAAACATGATTGGTGTGTTCTCTAAGGATCAGAGTTCAAATCCCAGTGCAGAGAAAAAAAATTTGCTGGTGTGAAACACTTGGGCAGGTTCATTATAATACTCTATTGCCATTACAGTGCAAGAACATATGTGCTGTTCTAGCACTACTTCTGGTATTAAATAAACTCATGTGTGATCTTGTTTGTTCTGGGACATGTTTAGAATATTTTAAAATAAATTTTTTTGTGCTCCTGTGATGCCATCTCTAAACTTTTAGAGATCTCTCAACTTCCTTTCCTTGTGTGTACTTTTCTAGATAGTAGGCATATTTTAGTTCTGAATCATTTAAATTCTATGTAGTCTTCTGGGTTCTTTGAATTCAATATCTCTGATATGTGTCTTTCTTGGTCATTATTGTTGCATTTATTTCCTCCTTCCATGTTTGAAATCTTCTTGATCTTTGCTTCCATTGGCGGTGAAAGTATTCTGAAGCCGACTGTAAACATTCAATTGAATAGATTTTTCTAATTCGATTCTTTCCCTCTGGAAAGTGAATTCAGTATGTCATTAATTGGCTTTGCTAATAAGCATCTTATTCTGGAAAGGAAGACGGTGGAACTGGTTTACTGGGTTTTTCGAAGTTGGGAAGGGTGGATGGAAGTCATTAAGGAGCGCAACGGAAAAATCAAGAGAGGTCTGTGCCTGTTTTTGGTAAGAGATACCTATTTGCGGAACTTTCACCCTCATGTTTAGGGTGGATTGGCTGCATCCCAAAGCCCAATTTTTTTTTTAAATCAGACTTTTTGCCATTAGATGGCACACTTTTTTTTTGCCAAAATATACAACTTCAAGAACTGGTTGCTAAATACATTTTTTTTAAATGTCTGTTCTGTATAAACGGTTACTAAGAACATTCTGTGAGAATAAAAAGTAACCTTCATAGAAGTATCAGTTTTTATTGTATTAAGTTTGTCTGCATGTTAGTTTGAAATTGTAGTGGTAAAACCATTCATCAAAGGGATTATTCAAAATACTTTGATTCTTGGACCAAACAATCTATATTCTCTTGATATGCCAAAAAATATACATTTTTTCATTCTGTGCCAAATTTAGTGCAATATCAAAAAATATAATAAAAGAAATTAAGAATTTGTTGTCACCTTTTGGTTTACTACTCCTTTAAGTAAATTCCTGAAGATTATTTTATGAAAGAATCACGTTATGGGAAACAAGAGGTTATTGAAAGAACTAACAGGCAAGCAAGATTGTATCACACTTTCTTGACAATATTTTAATATAAATTTAATTGATTTAATGTGTTTATTTATTACCTTATTTGATTCATATATTCCTTCACAAGCTCATCACATGTTCTAACATGTATCCCTATGCATCTCCATATGTTCCCCAAATGATGCCCGACATGTTTCCTTACATGCTGACCATAAGTTCTCTAATTTCCCCCAAATATTCTCCAAATGTTACGTCATATATTCCCCTGCATGCTCTCCCAAATGTTTCCCCAAAGGGAATCCCGAATGTACCTTTAAATCTTCCCACAAATATTTCACCAAATTTACCTTCAAATGTCCCCCAAATGTACCTTCAAATGTTTTCCAAATGTACCTTCAAATGTTTCCCAAAATGTTTCCCGTATGTCCCAGATATTGCTTTAAATGTTCACCATATGTTCCCTCACCTAATCTGGAAATTAAATGGGAAATGCAAAAATTTAATAGAAGTAGTTTTTTGTTACAGCAGGCTTAAAAACATTATGATAGTGTTTAGCTCAGTGTCTCTACTGGTCGATGTAACAGAACTTTTTAATTAATTATTTCAGAAGTGAAAATACCTTGTCAGTGGAACCCAACTTTCAGCATTTGTGGCAATTTGTAGGAGTGATAGAACTATAAAAATATAATAGTGTCTAAAGACGTGTTGTTTTGTAGATTATGGTGTAAGAAATATAATTTGCGTCTCTCCCAAAAATTGGTTTTAAGGCTCTAAGATACATGATTTCCAAGTTATGCACGATGTTAAAGTTGGTGAAGTATAATTGGTTTTTGGTTTGCATGTGTGCCTGGAAATTAGAATGTGCCCTAATCTGTGAGCTTCTATGTTTCTTGTCTTAAATCTCATTTATGCACCCCTGGGGGTAATTATCTAGGAATAATACATTTAAAAGACATCGTGTCCATGGTTTCTTATAAAAGAAAGAATCCATCATTTCTTAGTGTATTATATATATGGTAGAGGGGATGTATTAATTATAAAGCTACTTTACTTATCTCTTCAATATATAACTAGCTCTTATGTCTAAATATGTTAGAAAGAGGCCAAAAACAGTTGTTTTCTCTCAAAAATAAAAAAAATCTGAGTCTACAAACTTCATTCATTTTGCCAATTCATGATTCACTTGCTTTATGAGAACATTTTGAGTTACAAATTTCTATATTTGTTAACTGTGAAAGGAAGAGCTATTAAAAATTAATATTTCAAAGTCAGTGATGTCATAATTTTTACGTGATCTAAAGAATAATTGTATGCTGTATTTGTTTACCCTCTTTAGCTTCAGTAAGTATTTTCAAAATTATTCAGAAATTTTGTTCCTCCTCTTATGAAACTAGTACCTTCTTAATTCAAAGAATTATTTGCTAATGTGGTTGTTCAGACTCTAGGTGGCCATTCACTACATTTATTGTCATTGGCCTTCTGAAAATTACACTCAATTTGAAAAGGTAATTTTTGATTGTTTCTATTTTTAAAGCATCCAAATATTGTCATTGTTTATGATCTTTGTCAAACAGAAATGAGATTCTAATCAGCAAGTAAAATGATTGAGAATGTAAGTAAAATTATTTACTGAACATTGCTTTGCCTTGCTTGGACAATTTGAATTAATAAGTGAAATATTGTTAGAAATAGAACATTTTGAATTCAGTTTATTAACAGTTGTGTTGGTAGTTTCAAGTATATTGAACATAATACTATTTCATTAACACTTGTAAATTGTTATTTCTCAATGGTAAAATTATATATTATTGAAATATATATACACATTTTGGTTGTCTGTTTTGATAAATTTATGCACAATCTGTATTATGATTCTAAATGGAGAGTATTAATTAGGTTGGGAAATAACTAAATTTATGAGGCTGTCAATGTATTATTAGACATCAGACTTCAAAAGGAGTTGAATTCTCTTTCAATTGAGAATACTTAAAAAGTAAGTGGTCTTTAATTCGCTGGTTAAAATTTACGTTATTATTTATTAATTATAATAATGATTCTTTTTTTAGTGAACAAGTTGGAACATTACGCACAAATTGTTTGGATTGTCTGGATCGAACCAATTGTGTTCAGACTTTCTTTGGCTTGGAAGTAAGTTTTGATGGATAAAGTTCTTATTACTTTATGTTTTGAAAACTTCTAATTATTTTCTTAATTACTTTTTAAGACTTTAGTGAAGCAGTTACATTTGCTTAATCTCATGGAGAAGCAACAGATGGTGTCAAGGTTTGAGGAAGTTTTCCGCCAAATGTGGATCAACAATGGCAATGAAGTTAGCAAGATTTATGCTGGTACTGGTGCTATTCAAGGTGGATCTAAGGTAATGAAACATCAGTTCCATATTCTTTTTAAGATGTGCAAAGAGTGTAACATGAACATTTATTTTAAGATTTTGCTTATTTTTTGTAAATCCTAAGAAATTACCTGCATGAACACAATTTTACTGCTCATATTTATTTAACTCCAATTAAACCTACTAATATAAAATGATCAGTTCAAACATTTATGTTCAGATTTCTCATATATTTTATTACCTGTTTGGTAGAATTTCAAATTTGTGAATACACATTTTATTTTTGCCGTATGGAATGCAAAAGCAATGCATTTTTATTAATTATTGTGACTAGTATGCTATAGTTAACCATAACGTAGGTAGCCATAGTTATCAATTTATACTTTTAACATAGTGTTTACCTAAGTGTACAGAAAAGTTAATACCACTCACAAAAGAAAAGCAGAACAAAGCAGAAAGAACTGTTGAAATATCCTAGTGTGTGAAAATTCATGTCATAAAAAGTACTCCATCATTGAAGGTAACAGTAACGGTATTGGTTCCCATGCACCTGGCGGGACATTGGTAATGCTAGGAAGGCTATCTACAGTAGCCTATCATCATGATGAAAAGACATCATGTCAAGACAAACAAGATGTCTTTTCATCATGGCCTAGCATAGTTTTTCATAGATAACTGACAAGGGGTCCATGTGTCTTATAAAAAGAATTGGGTGGTATAGGAAAGGAAACAACTTTGGAGGAAATTCAAATCAGGTTGCATAGTCAATGCAAATCATTGAGAGAACTTTAACTGATCTGAAAATTTAAACAGACTTAGGAATACCATCTTGGAAGTTATTGGTAGATTAAATGAAAGGAAAACACTGGAAATCATGAGAAGAATTGAACATACAAAGAAGCTTAGTCAATCAGATGGGTGTGTAATTCTAGAGAAAGTAAAGAAAAATCACGATTAAGTACACCAAAAATAGCAAGTGAATTTGGAAATGATCTGGAGGCAAGTGTTCATACATTTATGATGTATGATCAGTAATTTTCCATGGTTTCTGCAATCGTCAACCGATTTCTGGTACAGTATCCTAACAAACCAACCTTGGACCATTTCCAAGTTCCAGGCAGAAATGCTATAAAAAATTGAAATGTAAAACATTTTTTTCATTATGTAGGAGAAGAATAGAATTAGGAGTTAGAAACAAAATAAAAAATATTTATTTTATGTCAGAATCATTACCTAAACATTTTACTTGCTTCCAGGGGGGATGGGGGGCACTTCTTACAATCTTTCTTGGCTAGATGATTAAAAAAAGTAGAGACATCTGGAAAATGAAGGGAAAAAAGATTTAGACATCAGGCAGGCTATAAAATAGTTTTTATAACTGTTGAAAGAATATGTACTGATGTATTATAAAGATAAAAGAGGTAGTGTGTAGTGAAGTCAAGACAAGACCAATGAACTGTACCAACAGGGTAGAGGGTGCTAAAACATTGGAAACGTGACAAATTGGATTAACTTATTTTCAATGTGCATACTCTACTTAAATCTATTATTTATTTCTTCCAATATAATGTGAACATTTATTTGTCCTATTCCTTTTTTTGTTATTTAATTCTATTGAATTTATCCTCTTCTTTCAGCTAATGGATGGTGCCAGGTCAGCTGCTCGTACAATTCAGAATAATTTATTGGATAACAGTAAGCAAGAAGCTATTGACATCTTGTTACTTGGGAGTACCTTAAACAGTGAACTAGCTGATCGTGCTCGCATTCTCTTGCCTTCCAATATGTTGCATGGTAAGTTCAAGTTTCAATATGACAAATGGTTAAAAACTTGCAGTTGCATTCTGTTTATATTTGATGTGCATCTTTGATTTTAATTTGCATTCACTTCAGTATCTCAGCTAAAATTTAGCGATGAACAAAATGTGCTGTGTCCAAGCAAAACTATGTATATTAATATTTATAAGATGTTAACACTGTGGTACTTATTTTGCAGCTCCTACAAGTGTGCTTCGTGAAATGTGCAAACGATACAACGAATATAGTTACTCATCATCTGCTCGTGTTGCTGTTGGTACCTACAATGTCAATGGTGGAAAACATTTTCGGAGTGTGGTTTATAAAGATGTGTCCCTTTCGGATTGGCTCCTTGATTCTCCAAGAATAGCAAGATCCCAATGTTAGTTTATTAAAAAATTATACAAATAATATTTAATTCATTCTATCATATGTTGTAATGCAAGATTTATATTTTAGCATTAGTTGATGTCACAAAAGAAGTGGAAGATGAGCCACCAGTGGATATTTTTGCTATTGGGTTTGAAGAAATTGTTGACTTAAATGCAAGCAACATTGTGGCTGCTAGGTAAGTAAAAAAAATCTTGCATTGTAAATCTGTTAAGACATGATTTAATTGTCTTACTTTCCAGTTCTGAGAATGCCAAAGCCTGGGGTGAAGAACTACAGAAAGTTCTTTCTCGCGATCATCAGTATGTTATGGTGACATATGTTCAACTTGTTGGTGTTTGCATCTACTTGTTTATCCAGCCTAAGCATGCCCCTTTTCTTCGTGATGTTGCTGTGGATTGTGTGAAAACTGGCTTAGGAGGTGCTACAGGTATGTCATCATTGTGATCTAATTCTTACACTAGCTTAGTGAAGCACCTCTGACAGGTGTATTCATGCTAAAAATTTGTATTTGTGCTATACAAATTCACAATAAAAAGTAATGTTAAACTTAATTCAGGTGCCTGACCTGTTCATCTTCAGGTATAGAGATAGAAAGAGACATAAGAAAGTTGAAAGAAACAGTTACATGAAAAATTAATAAAAATACCTTTTTGTTTTTTCTTGTTTTATTACAAAATTAGGCTTAATTGTCACCCTGATGAATCAAGTCGTAATGATTCTTGTTATGTTGAGAAGCAGTTTAGTAAATCACATTTCACCACTGTAAGGGCCTTGAAACACCCACAAGCATGTTTTTTGTAGATTTCTGCTAGAATTTTTGTAGAAGGATCTGGTAAAAGATCGTGATAATTGATTGGTCTTGTTAAGAGGAATCTAATTAGATATTGATCACTTTAGGAGGTACCTTAAAACCCTAAAAAATGTGTTTTTAGTAATTAAAATCCTCAAAAATGTGATTTTCAAAAAATCTCTTAGAACGTATCCAAAGGATCTAGAGAAAAAGGTCAGTTCCCCATCAGTAGACAGAGATAACATTGAATCTCACCTATCCCTTATGGACCAGAAAACATCAAACCATGAGTAATAGACACATACAGGCTTCCGGATTACTATAGAGGATATATTTTCTAAATTTAATGAAAGTCAAATTGTTAACTGATTTTGTTTAATTATGTAATATTGAGTGATTGCCTGTGAATAAATGAGTCAAAATAAAGAAAATACAGTAGAAAAGTACTGTAGATATTTCTGATGTGAAAATACTTCAGTAGAACCCTTTTATAAGGTACATCTGAAGACACAGATTTTTGTATCTTGTAGAAGGGAACTCTTTAAGTTGGAAATGCCATGCAAACAGAGTGCTATTGAGCTGATGCTGAACACCCGTGTCACCTTTTGGTGAAAAATGTAGTACAATGTACACAGTGCATTAAAGAGATAAATAAGTCTTATACCTTGTCAAATACTTTTCACTTGACACTGATCCTGCTTGGTTGAGCACAATGGTGACGTTAGCATAAATGAGATTTTAGCAGAGACCTTAGACTTAGTGCATTCCAGAAAACAATTCCAAGGGGCAGGGCAGCATATTTTTCTTTCAGCTTGGTAATTTCTGTAAGGGTATTTTCACCAATGGGAATTCCTTCTTATACAGCCTTTGCCAAGGATGCCTGAGAAGTTACTTAGTTCACCACGTTGTAAAACTTGTAATTTTGACTTCCTATTTACTCATCGGAATGAAATTCTTCTGCAACAAATATTCTGTTAACTGTAGGTGGAAAACTCATTAGCAGATATTTTAGTCATTGGAAAAAAATGCCTGTGGTATATAAATTGGGACTTAGGACAACCCACATTGTTTGCTATAAGCAGAATTCTCTTATAAGCGGGTTTACTTGTAACAAAAATTTGTTGTATATACATTTTTACACACTGATGAAAATAATCAAAATTAGTGTTAATTATTAATTTTTTGCATATTGATTGCCAAAACTCAAAATAATTTGTCAATAATTGAAATTACTATGTGATCATAATTTGATTTCCACCTCATGCTTGTGTTATTTTTTTCCCTCAGGAAATAAAGGTGCTGCAGCTATCAGATGTGTATTTTATAACACATCTTTGTGTTTTGTGTGTGCTCACTTTGCTGCTGGCCAGTCTCAAGTTACAGAGAGGAATGCAGATTATGCAGAGATAACAAGAAAAATTACTTTTCCAATGGTAAGATTTGCTTCAAATGTTTGTGAAATGGAAAATTCCTCCCTTCAGTTGAATAAGGGTTTTGATTTCAGGGTCGCACCTTAAATGCACATGATTATGTTTTTTGGTGTGGAGACTTCAATTATCGTGTGGACATGGATAAAGATGATATGAAAGAACTAATAAAACAAAAAGACTATGCACAAATATTACAGCATGATCAATTAAAGGTGAGCCATTTTATTTTCTTTAAAAATATTGCTCTATATTACTTTAAAGAGCAAACATGATTGTTATGATGATCCATTATGTATTGTGAAAATATTGCAGAACCAGCAAGAACAGGGCAATGTATTCAAAAATTTCATTGAAGGTGACATTAACTTTGCTCCCACATATAAGTATGACCTTTTCTCGGATGATTATGATACCAGTGAGAAATGTCGTGCACCTGCATGGACTGATCGAGTTTTATGGAAGCGTAGGAAACAACTGCCTGATACAGGTGTGAAATTACTGTATAGAATTGGATGACTTATCTTAAGATGTGTGCGTGCATGTACATGTACATGTGTGTGTGTCTCTCTCTCTGTCTGTCTGTCTCTCTCTCTCTCTCTCTCTCTCTCTCTCTCTCTGTGTCTGTCTCTCTCTCTCTGTGTCTATCTCTCTCTCTGTGTCTGTCTCTCTCTCTGTGTCTGTCTCTCTCTCTGTGTCTGTCTCTCTCTCTCTGTGTCTGTCTGTCTGTCTGTCTGTCTGTCTGTCTGTCTGTCTCTCTCTCTCTCTCCCTATCTCTCTCTCTCTCTCTCTCTCTGTCTCTCTCTCTGTCTCTCTCTCTGTCTGTCTCTCTCTCTGTCTGTCTCTCTCTCTGTCTGTCTCTCTCTCTGTCTGTCTCTCTCTCTGTCTGTCTCTCTCTCTGTCTGTCTGTCTGTCTCTCTCTGTCTCTGTCTCTCTCTCTCTCTGTCTGTCTGTCTCTCTCTCTGTCTCTGTCTCTCTCTCTCTCTGTCTCTCTCTCTCTCTCTCTGTCTCTCTCTCTCTCTCTCTGTCTCTCTCTCTCTACTACTACTACTACTACTGTTACTGTAATTTTTGTTTTTATCTGATTTAGACTTCATTTATGAAAAATCCATAGTTTCCATGCAAATAATTTACGTGGAGTTCCATCAATTTCTCATCATGTAGTGTTCCTAATCACAGACTTTCTTCATTCTCTATGAATTGTTCCTCCCTTTCATGAATGGAAATGGATTGCCAATACAGTTCCTTCATGGAGCAATTAGTTTGTTAGTACAACAACTCTTTCATTCATTGATGCAGAAGGTTCTAACATGTTTGATTACTAATTTTTTTTGTACATGTTTTTGTTTCACATTATTTGGAAATAACTATTGTAGGAATGTGAAATAATGAAAACCAATTAAAATGGCAAAAATAGAGACTTCTCAGCTTTAAAACAACTCTTTGATTGTTAGAATTCATCCAGCAGTTATCTAGATCTCAGACTTTTGAAGTAGAAATATACTAAAAGCTCTGGGAAATCAACTGGTTAATATGAACTATATATGATAATGAACTTGTTTGATACAGTACTTTTATTATATTTTTGATGTTTATAGATCTACCTTGTGATTGGAATCCTGGGACTCTGGTTCATTATGGTAGAGCTGAGTTGAAACAGAGTGATCATAGACCTGTTATTGCACTAATAGATATTGATATTTGTCGAATAGATGAAGACAGAAGGAGCCAAGTTTTCATGGATGTTATATTGGATCTGGGACCACCCGATGCTACTGTGGTAGTACAGGTACTGGTATTAGTTTCAGGCTAGTATTATTAACAACTATTTTTTCATAAAAAATGTGTAAACTAAATATTAACAACTTGTTTTAGCACATAGATGCTGAAGGCAATAATGAAGATGTTTTTGATGACAGTTTTATGATGACTCTTTTACAAGAGTTGAGTCAGATTGGTGAAGTTATTTTGGTACGTTTTGTCGAAGACACAATGTGGGTGACCTTCAGAGATGGTCAATGTGCACTTGCCGCAGCCAAGAAGGCTACTACTGAAGTAAGAAAATAGTTGTTAATTGAAATAGTACCTACATTTATATTACCGTTCTATTGTGGGGAGTTTTGTCTCTAATTTTCTGTATTGTATTGTTTGTATTCTGGCTAACCTTTGCTCATCATTTTACTTTCTCACTCCTTTTATTTTTCATCTCTTCCATTCCTACTTCCTTATTTCTTCATTCTTTTGTAATTTTCTTGTTTGCTTCTTCTCTGTTCTGATATTTGTTAGATAGCTGTTCTGATGGCTTTTTTCATCAAGATTCTATCTACATGATTTGAATACTTCTAATTGCTTTGAATGTTAAGGTTTGCATTCTTATTCAACATACAATCGGTTGTACTCACAAATTTTGTGTCACCTCAATAAAAATATTAATAGAAATTTGTTTGTAATGACAACTTCTATCTTCCATTTCTAGCTTTGTGGTCGCACTTTGAAATTGTCATTAAAAACTCCAGACTGGCAAACTGAAGCACGAAAGGAAATAGAATTGTGTACCAGCAACACAGTGCCTCTTTGTGAAGCAGAATATGTTGATTCAGAAAGCAGTGTTGATCAGGGGTTAAATAATAATGGAGAAGGTATGTAATAACACTTTTGTATCTCATTAACCAATTTCTTAATAACATTGTGTGAATACAATGCTGTGATAAAGATTTAATTTCTTGTTTTGTATGTAGATAAAGTATTGGAATCTTCCAAAACATCATTTGTGAAACTCAGAACTTTTCTACTTTGCGGGTATTTCTATTATAAATACGTACTAACATCATTGTCTGATCATATGGAATGTCAGTTCAAGTGGCAAAATATATCTCAAAATTTGCAATCTTTGTGATCCTGTCAGACCAAATCAAAATGCTGATGCCTGGCAAGGAAACTATATTAGCTTCCAGGTGTACTACTTCCAATATCTAGGAAAAAACATTTTGCTCAAATGTTGTATTTTGATTTTCTTCATGAATGCTATACTAATTTTTGAGCCGAGTCAAAGGATTTATCCCCTTACAAATTGCGGCCTGCCTCCTCGGACGAGAGATCCTTCCCCGTGTGATGCAGTCGCAAATCAGGAAGGTCCCTGTGAGCGTCATGGTACAAATTGCCGAGGTTCGGCTCAAGGTGTATGCATTGATTATACTGTGCCCTCAGCGTGCGTGTTGCTGTGTCGTTTTTATATGAGAGCAGTGTTTTACACATGAAATCCAATCCTCTGCCACGCGGTACTTGTCCATGCTTTGGATTGTCTAGATCAGGGAGTTCCCAACTAGATTGATATTGACCCTCTGGGGGTCGATGAAATTTTGAAGGGAGCCATTGATGATCAAGGCGTCATTTGAAGGTCTGTAGCCAATAATGAAGCGACGATCGATAGGTATAATCAAAATCCCAATGAATACAAAAATATTAATGAATTAGATAATTAATTAGTTTCTGATGTAAGGCAACACCATGTATAATAATAAAAATTACAAATTCATTCCTCTTCTTTCGTATTCAGGGTTTATCGTGAGGATCAGGAGCTTAGCTAGGCTGGTACGAAGAAAGGGGGACAACATACTCTATTGCCTTTACAAGGGCTCCCATGGAACAAATTATACTCCATACTTATTTTCTCCATTGTAACAACCATATTCTTCTAGGAATTAAATTGAAAACTTTTAATTTCATTTTTATTGTATTTAGGGGTCCAATTTCAACTTTCTGCACCAGGGCGTATGAGAACCTAGCTACACAACTGCTTTGAACATTTAGAAAAGTCAACAAATTGTAATTGTAACTATCTACTCACAATGATATTGCGGAAGAAAGTACTCCCTTCAGTACCCTCTGGAGAAATGTTATGTCTCGTTAAAAAGAAATAATCAAGTGAAGACTATCTATACATAAATCAAGTGTTTTCAGTGATCGTGTTAAGAAACAAAATAAACGTTTTTGTTGAAATAATATCCTAGTTTTAGTTCACCACATAGAAACGTAACAATTGGTGTCAGGTGTGGGGTATACCGAGTGGTGAATTAAAACTTTAATGAAGATGAGTTTCAGAAAAACCTTACGGGGTCTGAAAGTGGCCGAGTTGAAGAGAGAGTCAGGACACAACTGGCACGAAAGCAATATTATAAGAACATCTTGCTAACGCGATGAAGGCAGCAGGCGAGGATCCAGAGAATTTTCTCTGGACGAGACAACCGTGAACTTTTCGGACGTATCCCATATATTAAGAGAAGAAAATTCCAGAATTTTAAAATGAGAATTGACGGAAAATTCCAGAATTTTAGAAGCAAAGTTAACAGAAAATTCCAGAATTTTAGAAGGAAAGTTAACTAAAAATTCCAGAATTTTAGAAGGAAAGTTAACAGAAAATTTCAGAATTTTAGAAGGGAAATTAACAGAAAATTCCCGAATTTTAGAACTGACCAAAAACTCCAAAGTTCAAAGAAAATTTGATCGAAAATTCCAGAATTTTGGAAGAAAAGTTAGAACAAAAGATAACCCAGAATAATAAATTAGTTGGAAAAGAAATGGATGAAAAAATTTTGAAGAATGAGGAAAAATTACTAAATCTGTTAGAAGAGAAGCTGAAGGTTTTCCCCCAACAGAAAAATCAAATATAAACACCGTACAGGAATTACAGGAAATTGCACGAGTGGTCACCGTACTGGAACCACTGGGAAAGGCACTAGTAAAACCACCTACCTTTGATGGCACTTCTTCATGATCAAATTATTTGAAACAAATTCAAGGCTGCTGCAACGGTAAATGGCTGATCCGCGACATTGTGCTACAGCCCTGATTTTGGCTTTGCGTGGTAACACCGTTGGTATTCTAGAGACAATACCGACCGATGAACAGTCAAACTTCGAGCAAATTGTCAAGAGACTCGAAACACGGTACGGGGAAGCACGCCTAGAAAGTGTATTTTACCCAGCTACGGAATCGTGTTCAGAAGCCTGGAGAGAGTCTTCAAGAACTGGAAGCTGATATTTCTCGTTTGGTGCGCCTTTCGGAACCTGATGCCCCAGAAAGTTCCCTGCCGTCCGGGGCTTTATTGAAGCGCTCCATGATGCAGAAACCCTACAGGCATTAAGACTGGCAAGACCGCAAACCTTAGCTGACGCATTAAGTCAAGCACTAGACTTCCAGGTTGCAAAAAGAGCATCGAAACATGACGGACGAGTGCGAGAATTACAGACCGACGTCGATACATATAACGAAAAGTGTTTGGAGGCAATGGTGGAGAGGTTGCTAGACGCACGCATTTCTAGTGGCAAAAGGCGGCAACCTCGATGTTGGAATTGTGGAGAATTAGGACACGTGAAAAGTCGATGTGACCGTTCACTGAAGCAACTAGGAGAGCAGCAGTCTGTTCGTAAACGCAGCAGCCAGTAGGGAAACTAAAGAAGGTTGATGGAAGGGGGGCATCCATCGACCTGTCAAACAAGTGCCCTACCTTACGAATTACACATCAAGTCCATTCGATACCGTTCTGACGGTGTTTAAGTAGATGCACTCATAAATGGAAGGCGTCTTACTTCTGGATACTGGTGCAACAAAGAGCATTATACGAACAGATTTTGCCAAGTCATCTCATCTGATGCCGAAGCTTCGAAGAGCCACTGGAGACTCGGCGAATGTTGTTGGAGAAATGGGTGCCCTCCTTGCCATTGGAACTGTTGCTTTCAATCATCGTCTACAGGTCGCTGACATAGAAGAAGAAGAAGAAGAAGAAGAAGAAGAAGAAGCAATTTTAGGAATGGATATCATGACATATGGGTGTCAGCTGGATTTACGACACGGTGTACTGAGACTCAACGAAGTGGAGGTGGTTCTACATTCGCGTGCCGTGAATGTGATTACGGCTGACGACGTAACCTTGACGGAGCATAGCGAGATGTTTATAGAAGTGAGCCCTGAGGGCGACGTTCCAGCTGGAGAGATTGCTATCCTGGAACCCAAAAGTCACGAAGCCTCGACATTGGTCGAGGAATTCTAGTAGCCAAAGAACTGATCAGAGTGAATAGAACAATTGCTGAGAGAATAATGAACATTAACCACTATCCTGTTAATAAAAGGAACCGTAATTAGGTATTGTTTTACGGTATCCTCGGTTTTACAAAATGTACCGAACTACCACCTAAAGGAATTTCTGAACGACTGCAGAATCTGGTTACAGAGGCCTGTAAAGACTTATCTCTGGAAGAATGCCATAAGGCTGAAGACCTAATACGGCGATATCAGCATGTCTTTGAATGCATTGATACTGTAAAAGGAAAAACTGACATTGTTCGTCACAGAATAGACACCGGAAACGCCACACCGATTCGCCAAGCTGTTAGAAGATTATCTATGTGTAGAAAAGAAGCAGCAGATGAGATTATTAAAGACATGAAGGATGGCGTAATCGAACATCAAGCAGTCCGTGGGCTTCTCCTGTCGTATTGCTAAAGAAGAGAGACGGGTCGACTCGGTTCTGTGTCGATTTCCGACAGTTCAACAATGTAACGAAGAAGGATAGCTATCCATTGCCCCGTATTGACATGTTGGACACGCTTTCTGGGGTCAAGATCTTCCCGACACGACCTGAAAAGCGGATTCTGGCAAGTAGAATTAGATCCCAGAGATCGAGAGAAGACTGCATTTACCATCGGATCAGGTTTGTGGCAGTTTACAGTAATGCCTTTCGGACTGTGTAATGTTCCAGGTACATTCGAAAGATTGATGGAAACCTGCTGAGGTCTGTTGTGGGAGACATGTCTTGTCTACCTTGATGATATAATTGTGGTCGGAAAATATTTCGACGACCACATCCAGAACCTAGAACAGGTGTTCAAGAGATTGTAAGGAGCGAACTTGAAACTCAGCCCAAAGAAATGCCATTTATTTCGCAAACAGGTAAATTATCTCGGACATGTATCTGGAACGGGAGTAAAACCAGATCCGGAAAAGGTTAAAGCTGAATAGGAATGGCCAGTCCCAAAGGCTAAACATGAATTGAGAAGTTTCCTGGATCTATGTAGCTATTATCGCCGGTATGTTTTGGGATTTGCCAACATCGTGAAACCGCTGACTCAGTTGACCGAAGAAAAGCGTTTGTTTCAATGGTATCAAGATTGCCAGTGTGCTTTCGAAAAACTTAAAAGCGCCATGCTGAGTGCTCCTATATTGAGCTATCCACTACCTCAAGGGAATTATGTACTTGATACTGACGCAAGTAACGTTGACATCGGAGGGTTATTATTGCAAGTACAAGATGGACGAGAGAGAATCATCGGTTATGATAGTTAAGTGCTATCAAAGCCAGTACGCAACTATTGTGTCACCCGGAGAGAATTACTTGCTGTGGTGAAATCCGTTGAGCACTTCTACAAATATCTCTGCGGTAGAGAATTTCTTTCGAGAACGGATCATGCTGCTTTGAAATGACTGCTGAACTTCAAGGTCAAGTCGCCAGATGGATTGAAAGATTGCAAGAATTCACATTTAGTATAGAACATCGGAGTGGAAGTAGTCACCGGAATGCCGATGCTCTCCCCAGAAGACCGTGCACTGAAAACTGCATACATAGTGGTCATGCGGAAGAGATGTCTCCTACCTTAAGGGTCACTGTCAGTAATGACAAATGGCAACCCAGAGAACTTCAGAAATAGGACGCAGAATTGAAACATGTTTGGAAATGGAAAATAGCATCACGGAGACCAAGTTGACAAGAAATAGCTTCCTGGTCTTAGCAGTAAAATCGTATTTGGCGCAGTGGGATTCGATTACTGAAGATGGTGTTCTTAAACGAGTTCTGGAAAGTGAAGATGGCACTCAGAAGAGGACGCAGATATTGTTACCAAGAATAAGGGTGGCTGAAATATTGAGGGAATTGCATGATGGAATTTCGGGAGGACATCTCGGCGTAATGAAAACGCCAGAGAAAGTGCGCGAACGATTTTACTGGGTTAATTGCAAGCAAGACGTAAAGATATGATGCCCAAAGTGTCATGTTTGTGGTACTAGTAATGGGCCACATAAAGAGAAGAGCGAGCGAAGATGAGGCAATACAACGTTGGAAGTCCTTTCGAACGAATTGCCATTGACTTGGCTGGCCCATTTCTAATGTCAAATGATGGAAATAAATACATACTCGTGGCCATGGATTATTTTGGCAAGTGGGTTGAAGCATATCCCCTACCTAACCAAGAGGCCACTGCTATCTCCGAAGCACTGGTTAAGGAATGGGTGAGCCGATTTGGTGTGCCACTGGAATTACATTCAGATTAGGGACGAATCTTCGAATCTGCAGTGTTTCAAGGAGTGTGTGAACTTCTTGGAATAAGAAAAACAAGAACAGCCCAACATCCGCAGTCAGACGGAATGGTGGAACACATGAACAAAACAACGGGAAAATATTTAGCAAAGATCGTGTCAGATCACCAACGCGACTGGGACCAATACATACATCTTTTTCTTCTAGCCTACTGCTCCTCTGTTCATGAGACAACTGAGCAAACACCCGCTAATATCCTCTTCGGCCGGGAACTACGTGTACCATGTAATCTACAGTTTGGTTGTAAAAGTAATGAAGAACTAGCCGGCGAAGACTTCGTAAATGACCTAAGACAGAAAATGAACGTAATTCATAACCAGGTGCGTGAACGAATCCAAATCGCAAGTGACAGGATGAAAGACCGGTGTGACATCAAAGCTGAAGGAGGAGGTTATCAACCTGGAGATCATGTTTGGTTATTTAACGCCCAACGACGCCGCGGTTTGTGTTCAAAATTACGACAGTGGGAAGGACCGTACGAGGTAGTGAAGATAAATCATGTCTACCGAATTAAAAAGTTGCCGAATGGAAAAACCACGAGTCCATTCGAATCTGCTGGCCCCGTACGCAGGAAGTAATGAAAATGATGATGAAGAAAAGACCGCAGAAAGAAGCAGTGATCGTGTTAAGAAACAAAATAAACGTGTTTGTTAAAATAATATCCGATTTTTAATTCACCACATACAGTATAAACGTAACAATACATTCAAAGAAATAGAATAGGCAAAAAGGGCATTGTCGGGACTAGTTAGAAGGAATAAACATTTTTTGTCTGATAATTGGCCAGCATTTTTAATGATTTGGATTTATAATTTAACTAGAGGTGCTACAGAATGACACAGACTTTTGTTGTAGGATTTTTTTCTAATTTCCTTGCTGTAGACTGGCTGTAAGGTCTTGCTCCATTCTTTGGCCAGCTGCCATCTATCGCCGCACAAACTATTGTACATTTTCTGGACGTTTTCTCAATATTTCGGTTTTCTAATTGTAGAACCGAAATATGACTTCAAGAATATTGAAGAAGAGTAAAACCTCATCAGAAATAGAAATTTTCATTGAAAATTTTGAAGCGGTTTTTAATAAAATAGCGATTAAGCATTTCTGTAAATGCGAATCTATTGCGTTTTCGAAAAACTTCATTTGAAGTAATTTGAAGCACTTCCACTCACTAATGTAATAATGTATACAAATCGATGGAAATGTGCATATTAATGGCGTGAGAGATTTTAAAACAATTACATTTGTGTAATTTTTGAAAAACAATAGAAAACACTATAACGAATTTTTCGTCATATTAAACAGTGCAATTAGCTCTATTCATGGGGAAAATTTGAAGAAAATGCGGAATTTTGAGCTGATTTTTACGGAAAATGTTGAAAACCGAGTCAAAAAAATTAGTTTTGTAATTTTTGAAAAAAACAAAAGAGTAGAGCAATATGGCGTTTATATCATCTTATAGGGTAGATTTATCACTATCCCTACCAAAGGTTTAAAGATTTGGAGCCGTTTTCGAGAAAATCTTGTTTTTGTAATTATTTTAATTGCATGCAATATTGCACGAAAGTACTAAAATTCTCAAAAAATGTACATGACCTTATTGAAAGATCTGATTATCCACAACAAATTTAATTTGAAGGAAAAATCTATCTTTAATTTTGTAGTTGTAGGAAGACGGCGAAAAAACTTTTGAAATTTTCGAAATTCAGAATTAGCCCTGAAAATAAGATCTGTGCCACCTTTAAGTGTATTTTACTCTATTCTTTTTTTTTTTTAAAAATTTTGTTGCGTCCATTTTGACGCAACGCGTCTCGAAGACCCTTACGGGTCGTTGAGCGCTTTGCGCTGTGGAGTAATCCTCCGTTACTTTGCGCGCTTTTTGGAGTAATTCTCCATTATCACTGTCAGGTCGTGTCACGTCGCAGTCAGTTGTCAAGAGGACCGCCAGGTAGCATCTCCGCGTACGCGCCTCCTACTACGCGCTCCTGCGTCACTACCCAGCGGCCAGAATTGGGAAGGAGTAAGGATAGGGGCAGGGTTTAGGACACTTCACAAGGGTTGGACTAGCCCTTGTGAAGCAGCCAAACTCGTTTTGTTGGAACAAATTTCACATGAGATTCGACGGGAATCGAACCCGGACCTCAGTGGTGAAAGGCTAGCGACTTCGCTATGTGCCACGAGCGTAGCTATATTCTTACAAGAAATTTAAAGAAATTTGGAGGTGTTTTTGAGAAAATTTTGAAAATGTCCGGGGAAAATGTCCATTTCTTCTTCTTTTTTCGGGCGCAACAGTCCATAAGTGGACTTAGGCCTTCCTCCTCCAATTTTTCACTCCTATGCGTTTCAGGTCTTCCTCAACACCAGCCATCTTAGGAATGGTCTTCCAACTCTACGGGCGCCAAGAGGTCGCGTAAAAGTCAATTCTTTACATATAGTTGATTCCGGCAAGCGACAGATATGACCCAACCATCTTAGTCTAGCCAGTTTGATTTCTTTAACAATATTGTTGCTATTGTATAACTCGTATATCTCTGTTGTGTCGGATTCTCTATTTGCCGCTGTCCTGCACTGGCCCAAAGATTCGTCTCAAGATTTTTCTCTCAAATACACCTAGTAGATTTATATCATTTTTATTGAAGGGTAGTCATTCAGTTCCATACATCACTGTAGGTTTTAACCTATTCTTATATAATTTTAGCTTATATTAAAGTCGTAGGGATCGCGAGCCAAAGTGTTCTTTTAGTTCAAAGTAGTTTCTGTTTGCCATACTTATCATTGCTTTGATTTCACCTGTTGAAGAGTTATTATGACATGAGTTTCTCCCTATAATATCATCTGCTGCTCAATAAATAAATGGTGCTCAAACTATATTCCCTGGTCTTTTCGACGATTTGTCTCATCGTATGAATATGATCAGTTGTTGATTTCAAGTGCTTCTTCCCATTGTTTTGGCAGCTCTTCTTGTTTCCATATTTTGGCAGCTCTTCTTGTTCGCATATTTTGCATTTGATGTGGTCTAATTTACTCAAGGTTCCTCTTTCAATTTGTTCAGGGTTTCCTTCGAAGATTTTCATCGTTTCTCCTGATATACCATCCACCCCCGGTGACTTGTGATTATTCAATTTTCTGATAGCATTTAGTTGTTCGTTCACATTTGGATGTCCATCAGTAGCAGAGTTCTCACAGTCACTTTCACATTGGTCCATTTCAATAATTTCCTGTTTGTCCTGTTGTTATCCCCAGCAGGCTCTGGAAGTGCCTGAATCTCTTCATAATCGAGCTTCTATCGGTCAACAGACGGTTGTTTTCATCTCTACAGAGTTTTATTCTCCCTTTGTGGCCTTTTATGAAAGTGACCTGTTGGTAAAACTTCCTACTTTCTTTATATGTTTTTAAACTATCTAACCTGTTTACTTTATCTTTCTCAAACATTCTTTTTTTTTTCTGATAATGGTCTTTTCTTGTGCTCTGTTCTTTATATAACTCAGTCATTACTTGGGAGAACCTCTTCTGAATCTATTTTCTTGTATGCTTCATTATTTTCTATTGTAGCTTTCTCGCACTCATCGTCATACCGTGAATTAGGTTTCATCTGCCGCTTCTCCCCCAAAACTACATCAGCTACATGATTCATGGTTTGTTGGATTTTATCCCATTCTTCCTGTATTCTAGTGACTGTTCAATTTTTTGATATCTGTGGCAACTTTTTGGGTAAATATTTGTTGGATTTTATCCCATCTACACTACAATTATGAAGGTAATTTTTCCTCAATGAATCAAGAATAAATCTTTAATAAAGATCATGCTCAATTTTTCGAAAATTAGTATTTTTTACGTAATTGTGAGTGAAACAGGAAATTTTAAAATTTTAAACAATTATTTTCTCAGAATCGGCTCCAATTTTTTCTTTAATTTTCATCACGTATGTAGCGAAGAACGGTAAAGAAAGTGGTGCTGGTCCCGTTTTCGACGCAGCCTCTTTGTTTTCGAAAATTGGAAAAAATTCGAAATGGTAAATTTGTTTGAGACGCACTCACTTTGTGAATGTAATTTGAGTGCTCGAAGAAATGAAAGATTACGTTTAATATTATTTAAGCATTAAATCTATTTTCAATTGTTGTCTTTTAATTTAGATAAGTGTAAAAACGAATTTTTCCCTTTGCGTGGTCATAGCCCGCTAGTATGCATATAGCAGCCAAACTGGCGGGCTATGGCATGGTAAAGTACGGGAATGACGAGTAATTCGTGTAAAACGATTAGATTTGGTGTACATTACTATATTATATTTAATTATAATATTTTTCTATCTATTTTTTGTTGCCAGCGGTATGAAGAATGCTGATTTGCAAAATGTGTATGCCATACGAATCCAACAGCTATAGTTGATTTGACAACGGTGCTGCGTTGATTTGGCAACGCTGCCGCTGGTTGGTGTGATTATAAATTAATAATGTTATTTACGCCTAAAATACCCGTCGGGCATTGGTACTTAGATGTAGATCGTGAATACTCTGAGTTCAGTGGTAGAAAGCTGTTTTCGTTTAAACGTTTAAAGTAATAAAATATATGTTTTCGCGTTTCATTTGTTTAAGGATTTTTCAAATGGTAGTTGAAGTACGAGACAGAAATTATCAGATAATATTACGTAACCCTTAACAATACTACGAGAAAATATGTACCGTTGAAGTCCCACTAGTTGTTTATTTATACTCTACGTTGAGAGGAATGTTGCTGATTCGCATGAGGCTGACAAACGGCCAGTGAAACCTTCCCATGTCCCACGATTAGCTGCCCCGATCTGCCCCTAACACCCTTTTTGGGTGTTTAAAATTTACCTGATGAGATTGGAAAGAAAGCACAGTGACTTGACTACACCTAATATGTTCAATTGGTGACAACTTGATGTCTAATAAACTTTAATATTCCATAAATTTTATGTACGTAATATTTTATACTTAAAAAAATATTTATTCTTTCAAAGCACCATTTTATTTTCATTCAATTAAATATGCCACGTTATTCTGGGCTTCAAAACTGCAAGTTGAATGAAATAAGTGAACTTTGTCAGGTAACATTAGAAAAAAATCAGAACATACCTCTGTGATATGAATATTATATGTGATTATTAGTGAACATTTTTCCATTTATGAGCCGCTCTGATCTACCCCTTTCAAAATGATATGCATTTAAAGTTTACATGAAAGCACCGTTAACACCCAGTACATTTAATTGTTTATAACTTTTCTAATTAACTTTTCAATTTCATACATTTTATATATTTTATGTCTTTTTAAAATATGTCTTCTTTGAATGTGTTTTACTTTATTTTGTTTTCAATTTAGTGAGACACATCCTAATGACTGCAAAAATACAACTTGTATTAACTAAGTGAACGTTAACCGTTTAGAAAATAACAAAACAAAAACGTACCTTTCAATAATTAAAATAGGTTATTTATTATCGCATTGCGGATTTAAACCGGATGGATACTAAACACAACGAGTAAGCCGTTCGTCCATGGTGGTTCGGCCATGGCGTTCGTCATACTGAGCGACCGTCATGTGGTTGAGCGGCCGCAACCTCGTGTATGTCGCACATGTGCGTGGCAACACTGCAAGCCTCTATTATTTCGAAAATTTAATCGAACAGTACTGCCACAAAAGATGCTATGTTTGTATTCGAGAGAAAATGTACTTCTCCCGAGTATCTTGGTGCTGATCTGTTCATTGGATCATCAAATGGATTAGACGGGACGAAACTAATTCTGACAGAAGACACCGAGGGCTCGATTGCATTACGAGAGCAACCAGTTCGTAGCAGCGCTGACTGAACGGGAGGACGGCCGCGGGACGTATTTCTGCTAGTTTACTATATACAGATACAGTATTTATCCACTTTTTCGTAACCAGGGCCTCCACGACAGTGGGAGTTTTTCTGACGAAATTTCGCCTTTTTCCGGCGCACGACTACAGTACTTTTTTTTATATTCGTAAAGGACGTGAAAGTGTAAAGTACATTTTTCTTACCATATTTCTGGTAAAAATGGGTTTCTAAATAAAAAAAAACAGCTTGAGGACAGTTTTTATCTTTTCCCTCAACATTATACTATAGTCTTTATTGTTCTTTCTCACCTTCTGAGAGTTTTCTCCTGTTAATGCACTACATTTAGGTTTCTGAGACACTAGCATGTTCCTGTATTTTCACGTTCTTATCACTTTAGAGGACAACACGAGAGTTGCTCAGTTTCATCACTAGAGAACACAGAGAGGATGTTACTGTTCCAATAGTTTCATGGGAACAAATTATCCATACACAAACAATCTTCAGAAGTTCTTATCTGTACTATGGTTTTAAATCATTTGATATGGACGCCATTCACCACAGCAGTTTCCTTTAAACCTCAGGCAAATTAATCAATCAAAAGCTCTTTTTGTCAGCCACTTGCAAACATTGCATGAGCAATCTGCATTCTTTGAACGTGACACAGTATATTTTCAGGTATGAAAATAAAATTTAAGAATTGAATAAAAAAAATATACCTTAATTTTCTAAATATGTTGTGTTACAGGTAGTGGAATGAGTAGCAGACCTGGAGAGTCACCAAAGGGTGGACCACCACGACGACCAGCTCCTCCTGTAAGACCTCCATTGCCTGCCGTTAAATCTCCATCCAGTTCTCCAGTTCCTCCAAGGAAGCAAATACCAAAAGTAAGGTCACATTTGTTTCTGTATTCTTATTTAACATCATTCATTGGTTACTATCCATTTACCTGTGTTGACTCCTTCCTTCATGTATGACTTATCTGTGTTGACTACTTCCCCCTTAATAGTATGCAAGAATTCCAACCATACAAACCAAATTGGTTATAAACTCACCATATAAATTTAATGTTTTTTTTCATTACTACCACAAAACTGATGCTCCCCTTTAATGAAATTACTGTTTTGCTGACTGTTGTTTTGTTTTTCAAAGATACTTACCTTAAATTTTCTGTTTGTACTTGCTGATTTCTCTTGCTCCATTTATTGGATTTTTAAAGACATTTATTGTAGCTCAAAAACAAAATGTTCAGGTTTGGTTTGCATTTATTGAGCAATGGAAACCAAAAAATAGAAAAGTTCCGAACCAATCCCGAAATTGGCTGAACCAACAATGGTGTTTTTAGGCGTTACAGAAACCTTAGATTACATACTCACAACAGCTGATATTATAATTTCTGAGAGAAGAAATCGAATAGGCTGCTCAGGAATTCTGTAGAGAACATCTGTTGCATCTCATAAATATTATTTGAAGCAAGTACCATTAAAATTGATGAAATCAATGAAAAATGCATTAAAAATGACTGAAAAAGGTTAAAATGAACTGATTAGTTAAAATCAAAGAAAAAATTGGGGAAATAAAGACATAAAACTGGCTCATTTAATTATGTTATAACATGAAATTAATTTCTGTATTAAATGACATTGTATTAAAGTTAAAAAAAAACAAAGAACTATTTCATTAAAATCTGCCCCTATTTATGATGCTTCTTTTTGCAAAGGGTAACCATAAAATCTTTCAAATTTTATAATAATGGTAACATTTCCTCACATTAATTCCGCAGAAGGATAAGTCAAATGTCCTCTAGTCAACCTTATCATCGAATCATCTAGAACATTCTCTGATAATTTCAACTCTGATGTTGGTATGCTAAGTTCAGGGTGGTTAGTTTTAAATTCTAATGCAATAAAACCTGCTGTAGTTCTTTATTTTTATCCTTCTTCTCTTATATCAGAGAAGGAGGTTTTGAGTTACAGAATGTCATCAGAATTGTTGGTAATCTAAATTGGAAATGTTCAAATCAAATGTTCACATTCAACAGTCAAAGCTATGGAATTAGTGACAACAGAAACATCATTAGCAAAATATTTATTCTAATATAAATTATAAAATCTGTAGTAAAATTGAAATAAATTATTTTAGAGGTTATCTAATAAGCTCTTTATGTTGGCTTACTTTTCTCTTACTTTCTATTTACTCTCTCTTGCTGTTTGCCTTAATAATGGAACTATGATGACGTCCATCGCCCTTTGTTAAGCTGAGAATGTGAGCAGTCTCTTGACCAGCTTCTTTTCCTATCATTCGCCATGTCTTCCCTTCTTGGCTTGCACTTCATCTCGCCCTTATTTCATATGAGGGGGGTGCTCTGTACAATTGATCAAATGTTCTGCTGAGAAGCTCCTCAGAGGGTAACAAATTGTTTATTAACACTTCATTTTGCTTAAATAAATTTGTGCTCTCATGGAATTTTATAAGGTTTCTGAGAGCCACTGAACTCCCTGCACAAAGTGCCACGGTTTTTTGTCTGTCCATCTGTCTGACAAGGTCTTCCTCTCTCCTATCTTCCAACTGCCCATGTCTTACTCTCTCTCCTGGGTTCTGTCTGTCCATGTCTTACTCTTTCCTCCCTCCTAGCTCCCATCTGTCAATACCAGTCTCCTCTCAGTAACAAGTTGTGATTGTTAAGCCTTTTCTGGTGAATCAGTTTGACAGTGGGAACAAGTGATTGTTGTGTACTTTTTCATGAATCATTTTCAATTCTGTATTCTGCAGGTTTTTTTACGTAAAGAACAAATGTGAAATAAGTCAAGAATAATATTTTGTGTACTGTACTAATAAACATCTTGCAAGTGAAAGAAGCAGGTATAAGGGAGGGCCACAGCCGGTACATCACACTAGGACCCTTAAATCACAAGGGGGTAATGAAGCACAATGTCTCTCATAATTTTTACTATAATTTGAAATTTTTTTAAAATTTATTTTTTACCTTACCTAATTTTCTTTAAATTTTGCTAGTTAACATATTTTCAAAATTAAAAGAGATGTGTAAGTCACAGTGTGTATTACATTGTGTTCTAAGATGTTGCAAATTGGGAAATGCAGATTAAGAGCTCTTGTGATCAGTCCAACACTGAAAGATATATTGTTATTGATATATTAATATAATGAATTGTAAGAAATAATATCATACATGCAGATATCTGTGGAATTTGTTATAAGGGCCCACATACTAACTTCTTTGTACAGGGACCTGGATTTTCTCTTCATACTCTATTTGTGAAACCAAAAAACAATATGTAGATATTCATGTGGGGAAAAAAAAGGAGCAGAACTGAAAGAATTTTTCATAATCAATCTGATTAAGTTGTTTAAAATTACTGTATAAAATTGAAATTTTGTATCTTTTTTTTATAGGCTGGTGTCATTAGTATCCCACCAAGGCCTACAGCACTTCCTACTGAAGCATGTGCTCAGGAAGCAGATAGCAAGTCACCAGATTCAGGTCCACAGTATAAGGAAGAAACAGCTATTTATGAGGAAATACAAGATGATTGTGTGAGCAAAGCAATTCCTTCTGGCCCACCTCCACCACCACCACGCTTTGATTCAAGTCCTGAAGATTCAAAGTCTCCTCCCATGTGTGCAACTCCTCCACCTTTACCTCAACGTCAGTTACCTGCCCCTCCTCCACGCCAACAACCTCCTCCTGTTCCTGATCGGTCTGCCCCCCCTCCAGTTCCTGCCAGGGCTGGAGTTCCTCCACCTATTCCTGCACGCGTTGGGCCTGTGAATGCATCACCAGCCCGGTCTCCACGTAAAACCGTAAGCTGAATGTATACTTCACAGAAATATCTGAAGAAATACTCATATTTATATATGGTAGCATAAGCACAAGCAACTTTCTTTTGTGTATTTGAATACACAAAATTGGAAGAACAATAATTCATGCTATGATGTTGATTGTTGATTTTTGGTGTTTGCAGACTACTAGATATAATTTATATTTAATGTTAAGAATGTGTTCTAATTCCATTCTGCCCTGGTACTTCTTTTTTGTTGAGGTACATTATTAATGAAGTGCAACTGTTTATAAAACAGATTTTGTCTGCTTTGAAACCAATGGGATCTATGTAATAGCTGACTGAAGAGTACTTTGTGTGTTTATACCATTGAAATATTTGTATACTAATAGACTACGTTGCCCTGGTTTCCTTTCTCACTTTCATTCATTTGGTTCTCCACTTTTCTTACATGAAAGACAAGAAATGTATTAACCATGACCTCACTGGTTATTTCAATACTTCTCTTAGAATATCTTTCTTTGAAGTAAGTAGAAATGTTGAGGGAAGACCTCTAGTATGCATCATGTGCAATACTTGATCTTTTGTATATAACATATTATTCAGGATGTATGTATTATAATGCTCGCTGGTATGCAGATAGAAATCAAATTTGGACCAAAATAGATATTACAGAATACTGAAATGCACAGGGTGTAAACAAAACCATTTAAGTGTCATTTAAGAGTAACATATTGACATTTGATTTGAAACAAAGTGTCCAGGTACTATACAGTTCCGTTTCTTGTTTTCTTATCTTTTCATTTAAATTTTCTTCATAATAATGAACTAATTTATTTGTGATGACTACTATTTGTAAAACTAAATTAATACTTACATCAGTTAACATAATTTTGCTAAGGTGATACAATAGTAGGAATCTTGACAATATCTCAGGGTGAAGTCCATTATCTTGCTGCTGTATGTCACCATCAAAGAAGACAACCCCAATTCTTTATTTGACTGTAGTACTGTATATGTGCAATTGTCCTGTTCATACAGTAAGTGGATGAATAAAACTTCATATTTGTTTATCTTGGACATTGTACAGTGAATAAAAAAAATAAAACTGTTGCATGGGTGACGTCTGTTGCATTGTAAATAGACACAGTTTATTGAAAGTTTTGTTTTATTTTCTTTTTTCCATCAGGATGTTTTGGAGAAATTTTATTGTGTATACAAATTTCAATATAGAAAATATTGTTTAACAATATTTCACAAGTGCTGAGGGAAAATAATATATTAGTGTATTTTTCTTGCTCAAATGCAAATGATTAGTTACTTTTTCATGAAGTAAGGTTGATTTGGTACATATTTATTCCTTTGTGACATTCATTGCACTATAAAAACTCTTTTTGGGTATAATGCAGTTCCACTTAAAATTATTTTTAATGTATTTTGAATTAATAATTGACATTATTCTAACATTAGAAATTTGTTGCTGCACTGCATTAATAAAGAGTACTGTAAATGGCAAAAGTCATGTATTATCTGGATAATACCTTTGAACCCAAAAATAAGAGAATTATATGAAAATAATATTTGAAGTGTACTGTATTTCTAATAGCAAATTGACATAAATTTGGGTAAACATGTGTGTGATTATCATGCGCAATCTCATTGTGATGTCTGTAAAAGCGTGGTATTCAGACCACAATTTGTTGATTAATGATCTTAACGTAAGTGAGTGCTAATCATTAGTATGTTTACCTCTCTATGGCATAGTTGTGTCTTGTAGGATATTAGTAATAGACTGTTTTGTATAGTAATTTTATTTTATTTTTCTGTGATCAATAGTAAACCTGATATTATGCCTAGTAAATATGATATTGACTTATGGGCACATGACACTTTTGAAGTTGTCTGTTTATAGTGTGATCAAGAACAAGACACTAATAAAGTATTATGTAAAAATATTAGTGTACTGTTTGATATTATCTAATTTAGACCAAAACTTATGTATATTGAAGATAATCATGAAAAATATAGTAGGCTTGTAAACTTATTAGGAAATAATATTGGTTAATTGGTAGTTGCATGTTTCTGTCCCTAAAATTACACCAGGGAAATATTGCTTATTTGCTAGTACTATTTTTATGAAAAAATATATTTTGTGGTAGATATGAATTTTAGAGAGCTTTTATATTAATAGGTGATATAAACATACATATACACATTGTACCATAGCATGTCTGGTAATGAATGAGTACTTTCTGTTCTTAATTTTGTTATTTTCTGGCCAGTATTAGCTTTAAAAATAAACAAACTGTTACTGTTATGTGAAACATATTTATGGCCCAGACTTTTAAATAACTTCCTGTTAATTTTGGGTTTACATTCCTCTAAGTTTCTTATATTTTTTGAAGTTCCTATTTAAGTATTTGACTGATAAATGAAAATGATTCAGTATTTGTTGTCATTTATTAATATGCTGTCAAGTAGTGTATATTAGTAAATACAAGTTAAATGAAAATCTTCCACTAGTTTTTCGTGTAGGGAGCTTTTTATATTTGGATATTATTAAAATGTTTTCAGAATGTGGTGAATGAAATGCAATTGATGTGCAGTAATAAAATTATTGTACAATAATATAATTAAAGTACCTCTATTAATTTTAAAAATCAATGTCCTATTTAATGAATGTGAATAACACTGAAATATATATGACAGCTGTAAGGATTTTATCTAGGTGGAAGAATTAAGGGTATGGTTTAGAGTAAAGTATTTTTGACTTGTTATGTATAAGTGTGTAACATGCAAATCTGCTGTGACTTATAGTTTTGTATTTATGTGTCCTGAAGGAGAAAATTAAATGTAACAATGCAAGTACAATGTTTTTCTGAGTTTATGTTTACAATTAAACCTTACAAAAGGCATTCCTACAAAATATTTTTCATCTATGAAGTTTGATTTAAAACGTGCTTTTAATTTAATCTTAATAGTAATCCTTCCCGCCCAGGTCACTAATGAAGGGATGGCTAGTTTCCTAATGTGCTCATTTCTTCTAATGGGTGAAGGGAAGGACTAGGGTGTCATGCACAAACAACAACTTTAAAAAACTAGTGGTGCTACAACAGCACATTCTTTCTCTATATTGTTAATGATTATGTAACATGACGATAAGGTGACAAAATCTATCTTACGTTTCAGCTACCATTTGGAAAATTCTGAAACGAACGAAGTGCGAAAAATCAATTTTTTTTAATTCAAAGGTTTTTAACAAAACCATCTTTCTGCTATTGAATTCAGTGCATTCACGTTCTACATTAATGTATCAACGAAGCCCGATGCGTATTTTAGCTGTAAATAAAATTATTAGCTTATAATAACGCGAACTAGCGCCGGCCGTCACTTCCGCCTTCTGTTGCCAATGCAGCGTTGACAATGGCCGCTGTTTTTACGGCATACCCATTTTGCAAATCAGCATTCTTGATACCCCTAGTAACAAAATTGAAATGGATAGAAAAATATAATAATTAAATATAATATTGTTACCTCCATCAATTTTTTTTACAAGAACTACCAATTAAAACTACCATTTTTACAAGAATCACCAATTTCACAAATATGCAACTGCCTTCGAGCACGTATAAATTACATTCACCGAGTGACAGCGTCTTAAACGAAGCGCAGGAATTTGAATTTTTTTCAATTTTCGAAAATACAAGAGAGTGCGCCGAAAATGGGACTAGCATCAATTTGTTTACCGTTCTTTGCTACATACGTTAATAATATTTAAAGAAAAAAATTGGAGCTGTTTCTGAGAATAATTGTTTAAAATTTAACTAGTGCTACAACAGCACACACTTTCTCGCACTATATCTAATTGCTCCGCCCTATAATACTATTACATAAATCTGCAAGTGTTTTCAACCAGCACTTTTTTTCCGCGCCAAGAATTCCAATTACGGCCCTCCGAGTTAACTCGCCGTGAGCCTTACCTCTACGCTATGAAACCCCTGTGAGTTTCAAAAAAATGTAATGGTCTCAAATCTGCTTTTTCTTAAAAAAAAAAATTACGTGGCTTTTTTTAAAGAGCTGACTTTTTAGAACAGATTTTAAGGCAAAAATCGCTATCTTCAATTTTGTAGATTTGAAATGTTAACTTTTTACAATTTTCGAAAATACGGAGAGTTCGCCGAAAATGGGACTATCAGCATATTTTTACCGTCCCGTCATACATACGAGGAGAAAATGTAAAAGAAATTCGAAGCTGTTTTTCAGAAAAAATTGAGTTAAAAATTAAAAATTGCCAACATATCGCGCAAAATTACATGAAAACTACTCATATTTTCGAAAAATTGTACATGACCTAATTTCAAGATGTCTATAAAGGTAAGGAAAACTTCTAAAACGATCCACATTTTATCATAATATACATTTTGTGGGTCCTTGATGCTGAAAAATTGTTTTACTGCATAGCCGTCCAGCTGACCGTTTTCTGTGAACAATGATAGCGGCTAAACCGTAGGCAGGATTCTCACCAAATTTGATACTCCCCGATTGATATGACTATTGCAATTGCTATTGATATTGATATGCAAAAAAGAAATAATAAATAGTACAATTTCAGAAGTTTCAAATTGGTTTTGTAATAAATTAATAGTTAACGAAGGAAAAACTGTCTCAATGCAATTTTGCGTTTCAAATCGGCAATCGTATGCTCCATTGAAAATGAACAATATACAATTAGCTGATGTTAAGGTAACAAAATTTCTAGGTCTCTCAATTCAATCAAACCTCAAATGGAATGTACATATAACAGAATTAAACACTAAATTAAGATCATTTTGTTATGCATTCAGAATTCTTTCTAATTCTGTCAGCCTTCATGCAGCTCGTAGCGTGTATTTTGCAAATGTACATTCCCGCCTGAGATATGGCATAATATTCTGGAGAAGCTCATCCTTTAGTGCCCAGACATTTAGACTGCAGAAAAAAATTATCCCAATAATGAAAAAATGCTATCCACGTGATCCCTGCAAGCCTCTTTTCATTGAGCCTGGAATCTTACCATTGCCTTGCCTATTTATTTACGAATCTGTAGTATTTGTCAAAGCTGACTTACTTAACGGTGGGAACATATTTTCATGTAATACTGATATTTATAGTTATTTATAGTTACTCGACGTAGAAATCATGTTCATCAAGTGTCAGTATCAACAGCTCACTACAAGAAATCCACATACAATACATGTACGTTACTTTACAATGTTTTTCCAGATGAAATTAAACAATTAAAATTGGTACACAAATTTAAGTTAAAAGTAAAATCAATTCTGCTTGAAAACTGTTTCTATACAATTAGAGACTATACTGATCGTCAAAAAGAAAAATAATGTTTACTTTAACAAAACAATGATATAGTATAATGAATTAGTTTACATTTCCATTATATAATTGTTAAAAAATACTTAAATGTTTGTAACAAGTAATGTACTTCAGCTTCCGGGTCAATGACCCCCATCTCGATCGGGTTTTTGTCCAGTTTCCGTGATCCATTGAGCAAATGCTGAGATGGCTCCTTGATTTGCTTCTGGACGTAAATGTAGCTTCACTATGCGCACGTTTTGTTGAGCTTTCCTTTTGCTTGTAGTAGTAATAGAGCTTAGGGTGATTTTCTGTTTTGTTAGCAATACAGAAAAATCAAATCTGTTCGTTCGTTTACCGTTACAAAAGAGTTTTCTATAATTCGAAAACGAAAATATCTATTTTTTGAAATGTTAATCTCTCGCTTTCTAAAAATTATTATTATTATTATTATTATTATTATTATTATTATTATTATTATTATTATTATTATTATTATTATTATTATTGCTATAATTTTTTCATCTTTCAAGTATTAATAGTTTGTTCGGAAGGGATTTTGAAACTCAAGAAAGCGTGCGCAGATGATTTTCTTCCCCATACGTCACATACAGTTTTTGACTAAATAAATAAATAAATATGAAGTAAATAAGAACGTAAGATGTACCACAACTCTTAAAAGAATCAAAATCGTGTATCAAATTTTCCCCACTTGTCTAGTATTAGCCGGGGGCTAATACTGTACATTGATGGGGCTAAAGTGATACACCTTGGTATCTCTCTGAATTTTCTTTGGGAAACGAGTGAGCTGTAGTGAGACATTTTAGGGCAGGGCTGCTCAAGCAGAACGAATCAGGACCGCGGAGCAGTGTTTGCTAGAGCAAGTCTTCAAAGGCGCCGCGTCGCGCGGCTTGCGATAACTTCTGTCAGTGTCCCGATAACTCCCGTCGCGGAAAGATGGAAGTTGATGCCAGCACATCGCAAACAGAAGCGTCAACACCGGCAATTTTCAATGCAGCGTGGAAAGAAATGTATATTTTCGCAGATGGCGGCAGCTATGACAAATGTTTGGTTTGCAAGAACGTGCTTAATCACATGAAGTTTAATTTGCAGCGAGATTATACGGTTAATCATGCTGCTGAATATGACAAGTATTCTAAAGGGAAACGTATGGAAGTTTGCAGGGCTATGAGAAACAATGCGTTTCAAGAAGTACGCTTTGGATGCATTTTAATGTTCCTATATTGTTTAACAGTAAAATAACACAATATAAAACAGGTTAATTTTATTTATTTTAGCTGTCCGTTTGGGAAGAAACAATTTCTCACTCTTCTCAAAATTAGCTTCAGTATCAAATATTCATGAAACGTCGAATTTTTGAGAATCAGAACATTGCGTTCGGAATTTGAAATCCGATTTAAGAATTTGTTTGATTTACAATTAGAATTTAATATATTTGCTACCCTTTTTTTCTTGATGTAGGCTTTTTTCATTGTGAATTAGAAATAATTGATTTGCAGTGTGACACTGAATTAAGAAAATTTTCAAACAAAATAAACATTTATTAGATTTTATGAGAGCGTCACTCAAAAGTTTTCCGAAACTGCATCGGAATGCTCCTCGAATGTTACGTATGCTTGTATCAACGAAGAAATGTGAGCGGTAGTTTTTCTTGAATATTTGTAGATCTCGAATGAGAAGTACCATTACAGATCACAACGTGAAATGCAAGAAGAAAAATAATTGATTTGCAATTAGCTTGATTTTTTAAATTTTAATCTCATTTACTGTCAGTATTTCTGTTATTAGTTTATTTAGTGACACTTTTCGGTAACCTTTAAAATACTTTTTCACAATCAGCAGCATGATAAACGGTAATGTCGCAGGAATTAAATGTCTTAATGTTCTTGAGCATTCTCTTGGAATTAAAAATTTGGCATATCTGGCACAATCTCCAAAAATATTTTTTTTCTTTCCATCCTGCAATGAAAATTGCTTTTTTAAACTTTCAAATCACAAAAATATGTGTATTACTAGAAAATATTCCCATAAACGTTCTAAAAATAATTCTGTTTTTCTGTCGTAATATCCTTACCCAGAGCAGTGATACATTTTCAGTTCGACAATGGAAAATATCTCCAAAAAACAAGTCGCGATCCACTGTTCCGCAAGCAGCCGATCGATATAGTATGACGTAATGACGTATGACGTTATGAAGTATGACGTAATCTCCTCTGTCTGCCGCCGGAGCTGCTAGAAAGAGCAAGGAACGAGCAGCGGCTCCTCGGAGCAGATCGCTGGGCGGCCCTGCCTAGGGTGTACACGACAACTGGGATACGTTCTCTATTTTTGGTAAAGAAAACTTTTTAGATCTTCTTCTTTACGTTCCTCTTTTCAGTTGAGATAATTAATCCGTAAGCACTTTTGGGTCAAAGTTGAATACTTTTAAAAATAATTCTTCAGAGCAGATAATATGGAAAAAGAGTAAAATATTCAGCGGAAGTTGCAAAATACGTTTAAGAAAAAGACAGCTAGGTCAACTGGTCATAGCTAGACACGATTGTACATATGAACTGTCCTGTCAAATGCAGGCAGTTGGAGGTTAAAAAATAGTTATTTACATAACTAGTACAGAAATTGAGTATTTGACATACGAGTGAAATGTTGCAGGTCTAGGTAAAGGTGGGAGCCGAATCCGCAATTTGAAATGAGTACACCAAAGACAGTTTCGTAGGAGTTACCTTATTTTTTAGTACAAATTCACGGAAACTTACAAATGTAAACTCTTGCGATCATTCTCAATATCAGAGGCGGCAGTCATGTTAAATTCATGACACCTAGTGTTTTGTTGTCTTTGCAATAACCAGTTTTTTTTTAAACAACCCTGATTTTTTTGCGTGAAGTAACACTTACCAATCAATGAACAATGATGGTACTTATACTAGTTTCCATATACGGGTATTGAAAAATGCTTTAGTAGAGACATTTAAACAAAACAATAAGAATTCGAAGTGCAAGTTGCATTCTCCGGGTTCATTTTAAACCCATACTTCGAAAAATAATCTGAAAACCTTACATGCCTGGAGCCTAACTTGCGAAGATCCGGCCTTATTTTCAATCTCATTTCATCTCTCAATGTTAGTACAAAATAATTAATAAACTACAGTTGATTAAGTTGAAAGTATTAAACTACATTATTTGGAGGCGTTATTGTAATAGTGATACAACTCCATTGACACTCATTTCCAGACATTGAGCTCTAAAGTTAAATGATTATAAAAATATCGGGGATGGAGCTAGACAAAAAATATATGTTTTTCTATTATCAGATATTTACTTGTTCGTCTGAAGATGATATGAATAAGCATACTTCGCGGAATATTGGAGGCGTAAAAGAGTTATACCACCATAAAAATGATGTTGGTGGGCCAAATTGGTAGATGTCGTTCTAAGAAAAGTTGGAAATAAAGACAATATCAATTAATTAAAACAGATGAAATATTAATTTAATGTTACTGTTGAGGCATATTCAGTTTTCTTCATCTTCTTGAAATCGTCCTGTTCTTACCAGCAGATCAGTGAAATAAACGTTATTGACGCTTGAAATGAATGGAAACAAATCAAACATATCCCATTTTTTCTCAATAACCTTCCTTTGCCGTATTTGTAGAAGCAGGAAACCTTAGTTCTTCCTCATCCTCTGTGTGTAGTGAAGTTTAATGTGTAGAAACCAACGTCTTGATTTAAGGTTTACTTGTACACAATGCTTGATTCACAAAATTTTAGGTCTCGGAACGCGCCCCAAATTTATTTATTTATTTATTTATTTTTACGTAAAAAAACAGTTAAAAACTGCGTATGACGTGCTATGGGGAAAAGTGAATTGTGTGCACATTTTCAAAAATTTTGTGATCCCTACACTAAGTATATACTACTTAAATTTGGGGGGGGGGAAGGGAGCTCCCATGTAATAATATCTATTTTCAAGGATAAAAAGACAATCATTTTTGGCTCTTATATATGTTGTCCTTATCCATTAATTATCCATTAATTATTAATTTAATAGAAATAGTTATATATTAATAATACAATTTAATAAATATTTCCGAGGTACCGGAACTCCGTTCCGTCGCGTTTCGCCAGAAATCAAGCCCGGCTTGTACTACATAATTATTAAAGACTCCTGTTTGGCAAATCTAATCCATGTAAGTTTTAGCCAGTTACAGATACCATTTTGTTCATTTTTTTATTCTTGTAAAAGACGTTTGTAAATATTTTAACACACATTCCATTAAGTTTAATTTCTGTGTTAAATACAAAATGTGCGATATAATTATATTAGTTTTGTTGTTCCTATTACCAAATCTGGATCAAGCTCTGTATCATCATATCATTGCAAACGTTATAAATATCTCGAAAATCACTCATCACGAGACTTGTAGAAAACCACGTAACCGTACCACTGGAGTTATACCATTGTCAAAATAAATAGATTGCAATTCCCTGTGATTCACTTTTATTGTGATGCGCTGTGACGTTCACAGAAAGAACTTGGAGTTTTATCACTTTCAGAATAACTGTATAACACTTACGCGGACCTAACAATGGAGTCAACTCAATTTCGCAAAAAAGTGGAATTGTACCACTATTAGAATAGCGCCTCCATGTATTAAATTTCTTTTTATGTGCGTGTAAATGTGTAATGCAAACATATTATGTGAATAGTATGTACCAGTAGTTTCAGAACTGCAACTTCGTATTGGGCAATTATTCGTATAAGATGAATGATTGTGTTGTGAAAAATAAATACTGTTACATTATTATTTTAAATTACAGTAAATATGAAGGTTATAATTTGAAAACAGGAAGAAAAAGAGAAATGGTGATTAGAATATTCACGAAGAAAGATAATATAAATATTTATTAAATTCAATGTTCACAAATACTGTTTCATAAAGTTATCATTCACAAAGCAGATTTGAGAAAAGAAATTAAGACAATTCAAAGTTTCAAGGTGAGATCACTCATTTTTTTAAAAGTTTAGTGTGTCCTTTCATTACACAGTTTAAAACATGCTGCCTCCTGTTGGAATGCAGGACCATCAGCTTATTCTCGGATGTAGTGTGAAATCCATTTGTTCATAGGATCCAATTTTGTGAACGTACTCAATCAATGGTCGAAGAACGCGTTTAGCAGGATACTTCTCAGGTATCCTAGGATTAATTCGAGTCCATAAAATGTAGTATCTGAAACAGAAATTTCATGTTCGTTACACTGTCTCAATATCACGGAATCCCAAGAACCTACCGCAATTGCAAACAAGCAACTGGCAAGGAAAATAAGTGCTACTCGCGAGGTCTGTTGGCTTTCACCGGCGTACATGCAAAGACCTCATGTATTTTCTTCTTTTGGGTGTAATTACCATTTAAAATATTGCTTTAATGTTTGAAGGAAAATATACATTTTTTGTTGATAGCTGTGAGGAAATTGACTCTAATCGAGATTTTAATTACGCGCGTATTTAAGCGACGCGAAAACGCTGAGGAGGAACTCTCAGGTATTGTCCTCTTTTTCGGCAGTATCGTCCCTGTATCTCACCGTGCTCTTACCATCTGTCTCTGATTCTGGAAAAATGGCTATGGGAAAAAAGGGATTGTGTTCACTCACTGAATCATTTATTTTTCTATTTGTGGTGAATATGCTCTTAAAAAGCAACAAACATATAAGGGAGTTACTGAGGAAAGTTTATTTCTCTTACTTTGGACTGAAATGTGGTGATCATGATAAAAGGTGGACTCATTAATTGTATATAAAATGAAAAAAATCGTTTGCAGTTGAAAGGTAAAAACAAATCGTTTCGAATTCCTACGATGAGGCACGAGCAACAAAATCAAAGTGATGATTCCTATTTTTGATCAAATTGATCTAAGATGATATAACAAAAATAACAAGAGAGAAACTGCTAATCCAACCTTGAGTAAACTATTCGACTTATTCCTTTCAGCAGAGTCATCCTAGAATCAAAACCACACGGTATAAAATATTCGATATAAAAGGTATATATCAGGATTTGCTGATGAATAATCTGATTTTGACGTTAAAGAGAGGCCCTGAACTTTTTCTTAAAACATGCTTCATGGAAGAGAGAGACTATGGTCTTTTAAAAGATGGAGTGGAGTTCTTGGTATTGAAGCTAAAAAGATAGTGGTGCTAAAACAGCAAGTACTTTCTCGACTACATTTTCAAGCAAAATTACGCAAAAGTACTCAATTTTCGAAAAATTGTATATGTCCTTATTTCATAATATATCTTTAAGGAACAGATTTCATTTAGGGAAAAATCTGTATCATAAATATTTTAGATGTAGGAAGACACCGACAAATTTTGAACTTTCGCAATTTTCGAAAAATCAGGTTTCTCAACGACCATGAGATCTGCACCAATCTTTTAAACGTCCTTCACACTATCTAACAAAAAAATTAACCAAAAATAGCTGGGGGCTTCATTTATTTAAAAAAATAGCTTGGGGGCTTTGTGTAAAGTAGCTCCCAAAATTAAAATATCGGTTTCAAATTCAAGGGGCCGCAACATCAGCCATATCGACTAAGGAATATAAATTTTCGAGAAAATCGGCTGAACGGTTTAGCCGCTAGCGTTGTTTACAGACGGACGGACGGATAGACGGACGGACAGACGGACGGACAGACGGACGGACGGACAGACGGACGATCAGACGGACGACAGACGAACGGACAGACGGACGAACAGACGGACGGACAGACGGACGGACAGACGGACGAACAGACGGACGACAGACGAACGGACAGACGGACGGACAGACGGACGGACAGACGGACGGACAGACGGACGGACAGACGGACGGACAGACGGACGGACAGACGGACGGACAGACGGACGGACGGACAGACGGACGGACAGAACAGAACGGCACAATCCGGAACTCCAATCATAAGCATTCAATAGAAGAAACGCATCTCAAAACCAATTCTTACAAATCAAATTTTATTTCTTACAAATGAAATATCGCCTCCCGGAACGAACAGTGTCATAATTCAAAAATTCAGCTTTTAAGAAATAACGAATAGGTGTCATGATGTATAAGAAACTTCCCAAAATAAGACTGACAAAATTGCCTTCTGACGAAACTGTTACAAATTAGACATCTGACATTTTTCGTGCACACAGGGGTACAGCATATGTGTCTGAAATAAGCTCAAAATTGTCTTTTTTTGAGTTGCCACTGATTTCATTGACGTGCAATATTTTGATGTGTAATTAATCTCCATGGAAGTATGAAACTACGACATTGTCAAGTTTTTGTCAACTTCACTATCATAACCATGTTTAATGTATTTTCAAAGTAAATTGTTGGCTTCAAAATAATTTAGTGATATTTACCTGAACTCTTCTTGATAACGTTCTTTAACATAGTTTTGCACTTCAGGTACGTTTTCCATCAGACACTTGATCACAAAAAAATGGTGATAAACAAGTACACACTCTTCAGGCTTTAGTATTCTTTGTTCAACCGGGTAAAGTAATCCTAGTAATTGTGTAATGCTTCTTTTGAGGTAGTTTGCCTGAAATTATAAGAATAATTATAACATATTAATAGTTTATTTAAGAATCGAAATAATTTTAAAATAAAAGCTTTACTTTTTTTCAATAAAAAATATGTTAAATAGAAAAAAAAATTATCTATGATTCACATTTAGTGTGAATAATTTCACTACATTTTACTAAATATTGCTACATAGCTTTTCCCAAATTTAGATTACATTACATTTATTCTGAAGTCGATATTGTATAGTTATTTACAAAATATCAGATTTAGTAATAATTTATAAGTAAATAACGTATCTACTGCATGTGATGATTGGGGTGAAGTTAAACTACAACTACTATTTTATAATTGAACCGCCCAATGCAGAATGGTTCACATTCACATTTAGGCTATTTTTATGTTATGATTTGTATGCATTCCTTTTAGTTTTATCTTTCACTGTGCAGAAAAATAGCTTCTTTGCTTTTGTCCTTCTTTCTGAAAGTATGAATTAAAAGAACAATGCAATGCAGAAAGGGGACATGTTGCAAATATGTGACGTTCTTGCATTGGTTGAGGTTGGCAGCCATGTGAAATTTCTAAAGGCTGTGTTATGAGCTATAATTATTTTATTGTGTGCACTTGAGTTTTAATATCCTTTAAAACAGATTTGTCAATATTTTTATGAGAAAAGGACGTTTACTTCTGTTTCAAACCATGAATATAGAGGATTGATTGAGTGTTTTTTTTTGTTTTTCCGGGCGCGTCAACTGCTTAGGTCATTAGTCCCGTTGCATGTTTTTTTCTCGGGAGATGGCAGTGATCTTCCCCCGCTGGATGGCGATATCCGGCGCCGACCTACCGTCGGCTAGTAGGGTTTCCCCCTAACCAGGACTTTTCCACCAAGGGGGCACCGCCCCAGTCGAGAGAAGCTCTAAGCTCCCGACCGGTCTCCCGGAATATGTGGTAGTGTAGTGCATGTTAGTGTAAGTGTGTGTGTGTGTGTAAGGGGAAAGGATAGGACAAGGAAGAGGAAGAACAGATCGCGCGCGGTCCGTTTGGTAGGGTACTGCTCCGGCATTCGCCTGGTGTTGATCGGAGAAACCACGGAAAACTACCGATCAGAGCAGCCGGCTGCTAGAATTCTCCTCCAGACAGCAGCTGAATTCGACCTAGCTGAAAAGCTAGCGCTACCGGTATGAATATAGAGGAAGAAAATGAGGGCAAGAAGTAGCTTAATTCAGATTTTAGGAAAAGGAATGTTATTAAGAAACGGTTAGGTTATGTGGACAAAGTTTAGTGAATTCTAAGGAGCAACAATTCCAGAGAGAAATGCATGTGAAAATTGTAAATGTCGTTTGAAATGTTTTGAGACTCCACATCTTAATACAGATAGGATTTTATGTTATTGCAATAATATGTACACAAAAGATATTCAAGACACTTGCAAGGGTTCATTCATTGAGCCCTAATCATTCTAGAGATGAAAGGTTATGAACTACAGAACTTTTCAATTAAAAAAATTCACGATTTTTTAACTCTAAAAAATTATTTTTTGATCTTCTTCGCCCTTAATTTTTTAAAACTATGTATTGACATGAAAATAAAATCATATTTGTGATGATGAAATTTTCGGCTTCTTCCTACAAGAACGGTATTGAAAATAGAGATTTTTTTAATAAAATTTTTTACTCAAAGACATTCCCTAAAATAAGGTCATGAACAAATTTTCGAAAATATGAGTAGTTTTTGCATAATTTTGCGTGAAATATAGTCAATTTTTAAAAAATTATTTTCTAAAAAAAGGCTCCAAATTTTTCGTTAAAATTTCTCATCGTATTACAGGACGGTAACAGGGCCGTCACAGTACAATGGTTGATATTCCTAGACGAAATCAAATGACGCGTCGATAAATCGATGTATGAAAGTAAGAATAAAGAAACAGACATGGCATGACTTGCAGAGATCCAGAAAAGAGAAGTAAACCAGTCTGATGTACAAATGCCAGAGACTTTGGACTCATTGCCATACATACATTAACATTAACGCGAGCACAAATATATGACTGAATATCAACCGAAGTAACGCGTTGCCATTTACAATTAAGACTGGATGCAAACGTCAAAGTGAAATAATTGGCAAAGGAAATTAAACAAATACACATGCAAAAACAAATTAACATTTTTATATAAAATAAAGATCAATTCTGAAATAAGCAAGTAAACTTTCATTCAATGACTCCTTTATATCTTCCTTTTTTCGTCTGGTTGTGTTTAATTTTTCCAGGAATGACACCAACATGAACATGATACCGTCAAGCTTGCAAGCTTTCGTGTTAGCATCAGTCGATAGTGTACATGTTAATGTCAATGAAAATCATTGTGAATGGACAAATTAATAACATGGTTGGCTACTTTACACGTCTTGTTTCGGTAATGTGTGAGACTTTTTTGAGCAGCTCTTCTTGCCATGTGCAGAACAGGCCGCTCCACAATAGCCCGCGAACGGGAACGATAGCGTGAAGGCGAGGACGGGAAAGGGAATGCGAGGTACGGGTGCTTCACAATTAACGCCAACGGGACGAGGAATGACACTATGACGCTGTAGCGGCAAAAAAGAGAACTTCAAGAAACAGCGACTTAAACCAATGCACTTCTATATAGCTACTCTGTCTTGTTCACTTTATGGTTTGCCATTTGAGAACGAAAAAAATCAAAAAGTACTACGACTTTACGGAAAATACAATTCACTAAAATGTTATCAAGAAAACAAACTTCAATATACATTAACGAAATATATAAAACTATTGGGGGATTTTAATTCTACGTATTAACAAATTAATAGTAAACGAAAAGAAAACGGTTTTAATGCAGTTTTCCATTTCAAATAAACCATTCTGTGCTCCATTGAAAATGAACGGTATACCATTGACTGGTGTTAAGGCAACAAACTTTTAGGTCTCTCAATTCAGTCAAACCTTAAATGAATTGAACCATGTCCATTTAAATGAATTGAACACAAAATTAAGTTCATTATGCTACGCGTTCAGAATTCTTTCAAATTCAGTCAGCCTTCATACTGCTCGTTGTGTATATTTTGCGAATGTTGTTGAACTTTCCTTTTGCTTGTCGTGGTAGTAGAGCTTAGGGTGAGTTTCTATTTTGTTAAAATACAGAAAAATCAAATCTGTTCGTACCTTTACCGTTAAAAAAAAGTTTTCTATAATTTGGCAACGAAAATATCTAGTTTTTGAAATGTTGATCTCTCGCTTTTTTAAATTTATTATTATTATTATTATTATTATTATTATTATTATTATTATTATTATTATTATTCAACTATTAATAGTTAAATTATTGGGAAGTGATTCTGAAACTCAAGAAAGCGTGCGCAGATGATTTTCTCCTCCATACAGTTTTTGACTAAATAAATAAATAAATAAATAAATAAATAAATGTTCATACCTGCCTGAGATATGGCATAATATTCTGGGGAAATACATCTTATAGCTCCCAGACTTTTAGATTACAAAAAAGAATTGTACGAATAATAACCAAATCCCACCCATGTGATTCTTGTAAGCCTCTCTTCTTTAATCTAGGAATTTTACCATTACCTTGTCTGTTCATTTCCGAATCAGTGGTTTTTGTCAAAAATGACTTGCTTAGGGGCGGGAATATATTTTCAGAAAATGCCGATGTCTATTACTATAACACTCGACGTAGAAATCATATTCATCAGATGAGAGTATCAACAGCTCATTACAAAAAATTCACATACAATACATGTACATTATTTTACAACACTTTGCCAGATGACATTAAACGATTGAATTCGATAGAAAAGTTAAAATCCCAAGTGAAATCGTTTCTGCTGCATAACTGTTTCTATACAATTAGAGACTATACTGAGCATCACAAGGAAAGTAAAATTAATTTTAACAGTGATATTTAATGTATTATTTACCATTGGACTGTATAATTCTAAACAATATATACCAAGTATTGTATCGCAGCTTCTGGGTCAATGACCCCCATCTCGATCAGGATTTTCGTCCAGTTTCCCTGATCCATTGAGCAAATGCTGAGATGGCCCCTTGTTTTATTTCTGGACATAAATGTAACTTCATTTTCTGTGCACGTCATCGAGAATTCAGTGGGAAATACAGTTATTCAAATTATCGTTTCCATGTTGTCGCGGCAGGAAGTATTATTCCGAAGGACAACATGGATAAGAGCTCAAAATTTATTGCTTATTTATCCTTGAAAATATATTTTATTACATGGGAGATTTTTTTAATTCAAAATTTAAGTAGCATATGACTTAGTGTAGGGATCACAGAATTTTGAAAATGTGCACACAATTCACTTTTCCCCATGGCACGTCATACGCAGTTTTAACTATTTTTTGACGTTAAATAAATAAATAAATAATAATTAATAAGAATAGATAAATAATTAAACTATAACTACTAAAGGAACTAAAACAACTCAACAATGACTAACAAAACATCAATATCCAATCATCCACTTCTACATCGCTCTACTCTCTCAAATCCGCTCCTGACCATTGTCGCGCGCTCGAGCAGTTGGGAAACTTCGCTGTCATTTGCTGCAATTTTAATTGATCGAGAGGTTTCTACTTCCCGGGCTAAGATAAATGTTGATTATTCTTCCCGTTCCCGTTACGGTCAAGCTTCGCGTTCCCGTTGTGTTGTGAAGGCCTGCCTGAGGGATCCGACTTTCCACTTTCTTTACGTTCCCGTCCGCGTTGCCGTTCCCGATCGCCGGCTATTGTAGAGCGGCTTTAAATAGCTTCAACAGCAAATGCACAAGCCCCTAGAACATTTACAAAAATTTTTCTCCAAAATGCCTCGATTTTAAAAATATTTGGCCTAAAAGAACAAATTACGCTTATAAAAACGGCGCAATTCCAATTTTTAGTATAATCTCTGAATTTTCGGAAAGTGCAAAGGCTAAATTTTTTCGACGCTCCCTATAACTACATTACTGAACATGAAGATTTTTCATAATGAAATCTGTTCTTTAAAATTTGATGTTTAAATATTATCACGTGAAATTGTTGGAAAATATGAGTAATTTTCGTAAAATTTTCATGAAATCATGACAAATAAAAATGCAAAAAACAAAAGATTTTCTCAAAGATGGATTCATTTTTTCTGGAAATATTTTTTTCGAATATAACAAAATCCTCTTAATAATATGGGATTGTCCAAATTTTATTCAAATGTCTGGAATTTTGAAAATTGCAAATGTTCCATCTTTATCAAATCTGTTCTACAGCCTCAATATTGAAGCTAGAGATTTCTTTTCAACGCAATTAATTACTCAATATTAAATTTTAAAAAAACTTAATGCACTTTTTTCCAAAATATAGGTAGTTTACGCAATTTTTCATTTTATAATGTGTCGGAATCACAATAACGTTAATAATTAATTGTAGATTTGTAAACGAACTGCTTTTGACACATCATTCGATAGTTTCGGCGAACGCCTCTTGTCTCGTGATCCTTAGCGCTCAAGTTCAAATGGATATTTTTGAAAAGAAAGTTACCCGAAAATGGGACATGTGCCATTTTTTAAATGTACTTTTCCCTATTCGACCAAAAAATGTACAAACAAATTAGCAGTCTTCTTGAGAAAATCTCGTTTTTAAAGTTGCGTATTTGTCAAGCAAAATTACGCGAAAAAATATTTATATATTTGAAGCAATTTTCAAGACGTTATTTCAAGATCTGTCTCTGAAGAAGAGAGTTTTTTAAGGAAAAAATTCTATTTTCAATATTGTAGTTTTTTTTCTAATTTTTTAAAATGAGATCTCATAATTTTTAAGCATCCTTTTCTCTGCGCCAGAAAAAAATAAAAAATTTGGAGCCATTTTCGAAAAAGTTGAAAATGTCAAGGATTTATGTGAAGTATCCTCAAATCTCAAAATCTTAGTTTGCAATTCACAATGCTTCGAGCTCGGCTAGATCCATTGAGGAGTATCAATGCGAAGAAAATCTTCTGATCGGTTTAGGCGCAATTGTAGATAACGGACAGATAGAAAGATGAGCAGAGGGACAGCCGTTTTGCTGTAAGCCAAGTTGTCGGTATCAAGGACCCATATAACGTGGTTTCTGACTAAACGTGTTTATTGAAGTAATTTACTATATACAAGAACAAGATTTATCCATTTTTTGATATCACGACCCCACAATATGCGTTTTTCTGACAAACAAATCGCCTCGTTCCGCTGCGGCAAAATAATTTTTCTTTACTATGTAAGCACGTAGTAGACAAGAAAGTAAAGAATCAATGCACTAGACCAACACACTTGCAGGCTCCTCTGATCTGTTGTAACCAGAAGCCCTCCGCGACAACACATACAAGTCAAGGGACAAACAACCATGCCCAAGGCAGGACTCAAACCCCCGACCCTTCGGACCGAAGCGCGGAACGACTCGCTCTTAGCCACCTCGGCCATCCAGGTCGGCGGGAAAGAAATTTAATTGCGAAAATGTATTGGGCAATTGTAGAAGACAATTACTTCATGAGGTTTTGTACTGAAATCAAATGCTTGACCGCATTTATTCGTAGTGCAGCATATTCCTTAATTCACAATTCTTATAAATGTTTTTGATCTGTGCTTCAAGAAATCGGTCAAGAGGCATTTTACACAATATATGTGGTAACGAATCCGTTGACAGAGATGCTACGAACTTAAAGGCCATGCGGAGAAATGGAAAGTGATATTTCTTTTGCAAATGACCATGTGATGAGATACTTCATAAACGAAGTTGCACATGTGACATTTTCACCTGATAATTAGGCAACTGTCAATGCACTAATGTCCTGGTCACGTTACGACCTATTCAAAGTGAGTTCTGTACCTGCGTGCGTGCATCAATGGGTATACATTAATGTGTGTAAGTTGGTGTGTACATAGGTATTCCAATTTGTCTACAGTGATATGAATACATGTAGTCTTACATGTAAAGAAATATATTATGCTACATCTAATTGAAGGTGTGAAATAGAAATTACTAATGCAGTTGTGAACTTACCATCGATATATCTTTAAACACTGTGGCAATAGAAATATTACTATTGCTTTCTGATAATGTTTTAATTGTAGATATAAGTTCAGATAGAATTCCTCCAATTTTGTTAATTATTGTTCCTAACATCTCAATTAACTGAAAAGATAAATTAAATTACAGTTAGAAAAGTCATATTGATTCAATTATGGCATGAAATAATCTCAAGAAAGAATTAATTGTTTTAAACTTACAACACCTTCAGGTAGATTTTTCCAGGCATATGTGGAAAACTCATTAAAATCTTCAAGCATTCTACTACATGTATTATAAAATTTCGATGGAATACATGGTGATGTGACCAGAATTGATAAAAGTTGTTTTATTAATGTACCATTTCGAAAGTGCAGCATCTAAAACCACATAAAAATTTAAAGATAAAACATTCACAAAAGTAAATTTCTTTCACTTAACCATATTTGTATCCTTCAAATGACAAAAGTATCTTGACTACAAATTTGCCATCATGTATGTTTGATGATGAACATTTCACATATCAGTATTGTGGTACATGTTATAAAAACTATTGTAAATAGAGGAAAGTTGCCGACATCGGACCGTTGCCTAAAGTGGACCGCTCACGTATTTCTATACATGAGAGCATTAGTATCACATAATTTGACTCGAATTGTTGTGGATGCTTTAAAGGAGTCGTTAGTGAATTTCCAGTTAATAGTTGTAATTTCAATGATTAGGATGGGGATTAGAGTACTTTCTATTTTTGTATGCTATGTATACATATCATACAGCATTTCTGTGAGCTGTATATACAAGTGTCCACGGAGAAAACGACGAAACTTCGAAAATAAACAAAGAGCTTATTTTCGACACTTTTGAGCATATTTTATCTAATAAATTACTTGGACATTCCGAATGGCTGAGCCGCAACTTTAGCACTCAAAAGTTAGTTTGAAAAAATACATTCTATGCAAATATTTCTATTGCTGAAACAACAAACACTCCAGAAACATGTTAATTAATTATTATTTATAAAATAAATGAATATATTTTGAAGAAAAATTAACACAGAATTTATATATATATATATATATATATATATATATATATATATATATATATATATACACACACACACACACACAGAATGTCTGGGGAGGATAGGTCGAAAATTCGAAAATAAGCTCTTAAGACAATGTTAAGCACATTTTGTCTAATAAACTACTTGGATATTCTGAATGGCTGAGCAGCAACAAGCACTCAAATGTTGGTTTGAAAAAATGCTTTCTAGGCAAAAATTTGTATTGCCGGAGCATAGAAACACTATATATATATATATATATATATATATATATATATATATATATATATATATATATATATATAATGTGGAGAAACACTCCAATACATATATATATATATATATATATATATATATATATATATATATATGTATGTGTGTGTGTGTGTGTGTGTGTGTGTGTGTGTGTGTGTGTGTTTGTGTGTGCGCGCGCGCGCTTTTTATTTCACTGCTTTTTTATTAGGGTGTTAATTTGCAATTTTCTGCAAAGGGACTAAGTAATTGCAACTTTTACGTGTCTCGTTAGGAATGTACTTCATTAGATTCCGAAAATACGTTGTTAGATTAATGTTATCCTTTGTTGTTGTGCAGCTTTTATGCTGTGCAGCTTTTTTTATATTAGGACGAGTTGCTGAAATTGGTCTACAGAAACTTGCCTTATTCCTGCAAATTCCCTTACAACAAAAATCTATTTAAAAGTGTAAAATACCCTCCGAAATGTCGTAAAACCTTAAGAATAATTGCGAGTTTATTTTAACTCTTGGAATTCAACAATTATCACAGTTTTTATGAATGATTGATTGATTAGTAATTATGGGCGCATTAATGTAGGACCGGAAATGTAGTGCATGTTTTCCTCAGTATATAGCGGTGATCTTTTCTAGCTGTTGATGAAATCCGGCGCCGACGTACCTGTCGGCTTGCGGGTTTTCCTCAACTAAGTATCTTCCACCAGCAGCGCACCGCCCCAGCATGGACAAGCTCTAAGCTCGCGACTGGTCTCCCGCCAAGTGAGGTAGTGTTGTGCATGTAGTGTCCGTGACCCGTTTGTCAGGGTACTGCTTTGCCAGTTGCCTGGTTTGATCGGAGAAACCACGGAAAACTACCAATCAGAGCAGCCAGCCGATAGAATACTCCTCCAGACAGCGACAGAACTAGACTTTGCTCTCTAGCTAGTGTCGAAACTCCTGCCACAGTCGGGACTCGAACATAGAACTTCCCGGTCAGAGGCACCTGGAGTGACATCATTTGATGTCCTGAGTCATCTCTCCCGGTATTATCACACGGTAATATTTACTTTCTCTTGTAAGTAATACAAAAAAGTTAAGTAATGCGGCAAAAAACGATGTCAATGTGTCGGGGGCCATACATGGGGGATCTCGCTCTCCGGAGAAAATATATTTGTATCCGTAAAAATAATTGTTAATCAAATAGTATACTGTAAAAATTAAGATACTAGACATGTATTTGTAGATAAATTAAAAAATTGTATTCAAATAAATTGAGCTCTAGGATACTAATTCGAAAAAATATTAATTTTTTACTGATACGTTATTGCCCACTGAAACGTTTATTTTTTACTGATTCGTTATTGCCCGTTATCGATACTAAGCTTCATATACTCGTACGTTGCATAACGTACCTGGAGCGAGAGGATTGTGGTTACGAGGGAAATATGAGAAGAGTTGAATGACGTTACGTGTTCTTTTATGGAGAGAATTATGGGAGGGAAATATAAAAACATATGAAAATCAAGATATTATAAACCGAGTCAAGTCCATACAGTTAATAAGTAATTGTAAATCATTAAAATTGGGTGAGAAATAAAATCTTATTTGTATCAAGGGCGTTAACTGGTTTTAGTGATCTGGGGCGACAAAAAACCGTCGGATTTGGGTTTTCGGTTGGCCCTCGGACTTTTTATCGACGCTTGATCATTAGAACACCTAAAACATCCTTAAAATAGTATGCATAAATAGATGATGCATAAATAACTATATTTTTAAACGTGTATTTGTCTCTCTCTCTCTCTCTCTCTCTCTCTCTCTCTCTCTCTCTCTCTCTCTCTCTCTCTCTCTCTCTCCTACCGTCCGTTAGTCTACCCAGCCATCTATTTGAGAACCACACCAGCGCCTAAAATGTCGGCAGGATAATCGCTAAAGCTTGATTTCGAGAGCCCACAAATTTCAACCTTTTAAATTTTAAAGTCCCATGTGCTTTGTACAGAGAACTTTACGTCAAACTGCAGGATATCATGTTGAAATTTTAACGCAAACTGGTTTTGTTGGTTCCTGATGCTGAAAAACTGATTTTTACATTGCCTTAGACACAGCATGCAGAAAGTATTCGTAAGATGCAGGAAATGTACCGAATATCCTGACCGAAACACACACAATCTTTTCCTCAATATTATATATTTTAATCATTTCCCGTATATTTTTCGAAATATTAGGAAGTATCAAGTAATTTTGAGTATCAAGTAATAAATCGACCAAAAAAGGTAGCCAAGTGTCTGGGATGTCACTCTGAAGATCGAGGTTTGAGTCTCACAATTCGTAGAGACATTTGCTTTATTTTTTTAGTATTGTAAAATATGCATTTATATACGGTTTAAGTATGATATTAAGTAAATCTCTAAATCTCAAAAATAGCAAATTTGAATCTCCTACGTTTTTTTTGCGACTTCTGGCAAGTCAGCATACTACAGTATATGTTATTTTAAATTGTCCGAATACGTAAAGCATATATCACTGTAGGTGTAAGATACACATATGTCCTTCTATTTATAACACCTTCTAAAATAGAAAAATTTAAAATAGAAAAAAACAAAACATTCGTCTCCAATTCAAAGGGTCTTAAATTCATACAAATCTATCGTCTATATAAACTTTTGAAAAATCTGTGTATAGTTTGAGGCTATAGGCACAAGTGTTTGCACTTCATTATTTATTACGACAGATTTGGATCCCATTAACAAGAAAATAATTAAATTTCTGTGATAAGACCTGGAAATTAAATCCTTTAAGGCCATAAAGAAATCGTTTAAATCGGAGTTAACTTGCAAACGTTGTGTGTGAACAAACAAAAAATATATATGACGGATTGTATAAATTCATCCTTCCGAAGTCTGATAAAATGAAATTACAAAGAAGAGTCATATTATTGACTAATTTATTATTTTAAATCGCTCCACCTTCATTTTTTCATTGATTTTGTCCGTGTCATGTAACACATCAAAGAGAACGTCTAACAACATTATAATTATTTCCAATTCATCCAGTCTGCCTTGAATGTAAACATCGGTTTCCACTTCATTGCCATATGTCAGAGGTGATGCAGTGAACCTGTACTGTAAATTGTGCATATATTGTTCCAACTTCTGCATTAGGAAATAATAAAGCATTTGATCCTGCAACATAAACATAATTTTACGACATTTCTTGTAACTCAAAAACATTAATGAGATTTTCAAATTAATGAGATCAATTTGTACCTTCCAAAAAATATACTTAAGTTGCGATCGACGTTGGAGACCTATTCGTAGTTCATTAAGAAGACCATATGTTCTTTCAATACTGTTTTCTGGATCCACTATTTCATTCCTGAGTTTATTGAATGAGTTTTCTAACTGGAAAGAGTCAATAACATCATTGAGCTGAAGATTAGATTCAGAGACTTCAAGAGTTTTGTCCTGTAATATAATAAAGATAAGCACATTCATAGTTAGATGCTATTTTTTAAAACATTTCGTTCAAGTAATTAAAATAATGTGATAAACTTATATAATAATTTTTTTGTTAACACAGAAACTATTATCTTTATTAAACATGAAAAATAATATTATAATTACACGTGCTACGTGCTACGTACTAGTCCCAAGTACTAGTATTATAATTACACGTGCATATTAGATACTACATTTAATGTTGATTAAATAAAATAAATTGATGTTATTGGCTATATTTATTAACACTAGAGAAATCATATAATGGAAGCTTTTAAGAAATGAATAATTTTTAAAAAGAAATAAAAACTTTTGTTATTGCTACTTACTAATAAATAAGCACACCAATTAGTCTGTAGATAATTCAGTAATATAGGTTTGGCTTGCAAAATATATATGTGTAGGTCATCATAGAGTCGAAATGATTCATCTATACAAGATTCCAAGGATTTAGTACTTGAATTCTTCCTGTAAATGGAAATGTGTTAGTGGTCAATAGAGAGACGGTAAAACGATTGTGATTGTTAATATATGTAAAGGGAACTGACATCTTTTCTTCCTTATTTTGTAACTTGATGGAATAAAGAATTTGGTAAATAATTGTAGGGCCAATTGGAATCTACTTTAGATATTTTTCGGAAGAATAAACTAAGTAAACCAAGATAACTTTCTCAATGTGTTAATAAAAAATATTGACGTATTTATTGCAATTTCAATAATTTCATTATAAATTATTCCTAAACAGTTCGTTGAAACCTACTTTAATGATCATAGTATCTGTGAAGTATCACTACTTCGTTAGATTTTTATGACATTAATGTTGATCAAAGGAAATAGGAAAACATCAATATGTAAAGAATTGGAACTTAAGATACTTATACCAGGCTGAGAAATTTGGAATGATATCATGTGTATCGCAGGACAGTTAGTCTTAAAAAATGCTAAGAGTTTACGAAAGAAGAGCTCCATCAAACATTTTATAATAATGCATTAGTGGATTTTGAGATTTCATTATTTTAAATTAATAGAATGTTTTATAATTTTTCCTACTAATTGTTGTATTACAGTTCCAGTAAACCTAATGAGTTCAGACCAGGAGTATTCTACAATAGCGCGCACTTCATCACAATGAATTATTGATGTCGATTTTCCAAAGCAATGTGTGTGCACAATTGCTTATAAATCGAAATATTATTCAACAGTTAATCTGAATCATCAGCATATAATTATAAATAATAGAATCCCCATTTATATGTGATTCGTTTATCTCTTTGTACCCGACACTAAAATTCGATTAATAATCTGGAAATCATAAGATTGTTTTAAGAGGCTGAAAACGTATGCATCAAATAACCTATAAAATACGTATTTTGGAGAAATACTGATTATATCGGCACCACAAGCTATTTTTTCTTACTGTGTGTCGTATAATAATAAGTGTATTTGGTCTTGAAAAAAGTTTCATGCGTTTATCTAAAGTTGTGATTTTGCGTAATATTTATTAGATACATTGCTTATTCGTAATATTTACAAACTTCTAAAGTTCAATACATCATGAATTCATAGTGGGAAATCTGTCTAGACTCAGCTTTATCGTCGCGCTGCAGAGAACAAAAAACTCGTTCGTGCTAACCTTGACCTGAAATATTGAACGCACGAATACCTACTGGCAGTGCGGTCGAAAACAGGGTAGAATAGCATGCCCATAAGTTTTCGTTGGGGTCCCAATGAAAACAAAATTAGAATATACTAATATTTATTCCAATTTCTCAATCCTCATCACAGTAAGTTGACTATTGAAAAATTTACATTACTTTACTCCATTGATGAAAACATTATTTCACACAGAACTGATAATTAACGCAAATAGATATTATGCAGTAATACAATTATTTGCTAGAAGTGATTTAAAAAGCATACATACAGAAGACTTCTTTCATTTGTTTCGATTTTAAATTATAATATTGATACAATCTGTTGAACGGTTCATAAAAAAACTACGTCTCAAATTTTCGTTACTCAATAACGTTTCATGCACTTTAAGTTGAAATAATTAAAATTGATTTTCTTACCTAGGTCTCTCCAAAACACTCTGAGATCTCTTTTCAGTTGGTGCGATAGGAAGTGGAGAGACAGATTTTGCATAGTGTGCCATAGAGCTAAAGGACCGTGATGATTTAGGTTGGTTGTATTGCACACGACGCAGTAAGCTACTTATGGATCGTTCTTGAAGCTCAGGGGTATTAGTCAAAGAACGAGAAACCGTCATGTTCATTGTGGAGTCCTCATTGATACTTGATTTTTCTGCAGAGAGCTGAGATTTGTTCCTTTGTCCTTTAATATGCACTAAAGGCAAATCGTTATCAACAGGAAGTTTAACATCTTGATGAAAAACTGATCCCCTTCGATACGAGGATTGGTTAGTAAATATTTGCTTTTCTTTTGCCAGAAAGCTGTTTTTGCCTTTCGTTGTAGTTTCTATACGAGATAAATTCCTTAGATCAATTCTCTTTCCTGTCTCCCTCCTGGGCTGAAGGCTGGCAATTGTTAGTGCATCTTCACTGCACTCTTTTGATGAAGACCAATTTGTGATTTCTTCGTAATTAACTTCTGGCCCCATCGAAGAAGAACTTTAAGAGATAAAAACATGATTTTGTAATATTAGTATGGTGTGAACATTATTATCTGAACGAAAGTCCTTCAAAAACCAACCTTTGAGATGTATCAGAAATTAGGCTAATTCCAGAATCTAATTCTTCCTGTTCTTCATTAACAATTTTTAAATGATCACTTTGCGACTCAGATATATATTTTTTGTATTTCAACCGAATATGCTGACAATTATGGGCGTCACAAGCTTTGAGAAACGGTGGGATGTCCAATTCCTAGAAAGTCAATAGATAAATATTTTATTCATTACTCTTTACAAATGATTTATAGACCAAGTTTTTTAGTCATGCTTTGTACAAAAATTAATGTTTAACAAATAACTGTTACAATTCCACTATAAAACGTTGTTGATGATAACACAAACATTTACAAATATAATATATACCGGATAGTAATAATGTAGTAATTATGTAGTAACTATATAGTGAATGTCAAAGCAAAAAACAACTTTGGGCATAAAATAATGTATAGCCACAACAAGAAATGCATTCAATTGCTTTTATTCCGAGTTGTTTTTCCTTCTCGTCACACTTCGTAAAAGAATAAAGTATTTTTTTCGTTCGCCGGAAATCGGCAATTTTCGAGAGAAAAATTCTTATCTGTCTCTCTCTGTCCGTCTGTCTCTCTGTCCGTTTCTCAGTCTGTTTGTTTCTCAGTCTGTTTGTTTTTCAGTCTGTTTGTTTCTCAGTCTGTTTGTTTTTCAGTCTGTTTCTCTGTCAGTTTCTCTGCCAGTTTCTCTGTCAGTTTCTCTGTCAGTTTGTCAGTTTCTCCGTCAGTTTCTCTATCAGTTTCTGTTTGTCTCACTGTCTGTCTCGCTATGTCTGTCTGTCTGTCTCGCTACGTCTGTCTGTCTCACTATGTCTGTCTGTCTCGCTGTGTCTGTCTCGCTACGTCTGGCTGTCTCACTATGTCTGTCTGTCTCGCTGTGTCTGTCTGTCTCGCTGTCGCAACGTGTTTCTGCCTCTACGTGGGTCTGTCGCTGTATGTCTATCGCTATATGTGTCTGCCGCTACATCTGTCTGTCGCTACGTCTGTCTGCCGCTACGTCTGTCTGCCGCTACATCTCTCTGCCGCTACGTCTGTCTGCCGCTACGTCTCTCTACCGCTACGTCTCTCTGTCGCTACGTCTGTTATTTCTGCTGTTTCTGGAGCCAAAAATAGAATAAGTTGTGGCCAAACACTTTATAAAACAGTATTGTACGCCATAAATAAGATTGAGGTGAATTTTCTTCCATCTATTTTGGGAAGAGCAATAGTCTTACTCATTCAAATACATTATTCAATATTGTGATGTAATACATGTGACAAAAAGGCATGAATCCCACTGGAAAGTGATCGATTTACCTTTCGATCGGGTCTTTTTTTCCTTTAGTGAAGAGTCATTTTAAGGAAACGATCTGCTAGTATTGAATAGTAGAATAGGGCCAGTTGACAAAACTATGTCTTTTTTTCTGGGAGATTTTTTCAGTCCCGTGTTATTTGTATATTCGCACAAAGCTAAATGGCACAGTTTATAAATCTCTCTAAATCATTAAAATCGAAAACAGAATTTTCAGATATTAACAAATTCTTTCTGAAAACTTCTCTTTTTATTTTCAAAAGGGCATTGCCGAATAAAGTGGTGAAAACTGCCCCCAAAACAAATTTATAATCGCGATGCTCATATGAAAGAGAATACAAAATGCCGATGATTCACAAACAAACAGCCTCCTAGGGCAATATGTTGCAGAGATACAACGAGAAACGTGTATTTCATGCTATTTTTTTCTCAGCTTCTATTGCGTGTATCACACTGAAAAATTGGAAAGACGAGGTAAAATAGTTGAATTTAGGGTATTTTATTCAACCAATTTTGACGCCAAATCAATATAGAAAAAAATAAATAATCTTTTAAAATGGATTTTCGACATAAAAACGTTGGAGCATTGTCTCAGATGATTCCCTTAGAATATGTCTGATAACATTCTACATCATAAATTTTTTTCAAATTTTCAGACAAAGTGGAAGATAGTGAAAAAAATTAAAACTAATTTTATCAGTTCAAAAATTCAGCAAGGGCTCGATTTTCATAAAAAAATCAGAATTTCAAAAATCGAAAAAGGTCATTTTTTCGTTCCTGTTCTGAACCTTTAATATTGAATGTTAAATAAATAAATGTATGATCCTCTTTATTTTGTTGGCTCAATTAAGAAATATAAAAAAGTTTTCACATTATTTATTTTTATTCGGATTCTTAAAAAATAACGTTTCGACAATTTTTGTATATTGTCATCAGGCTCTGAAATTTATGACACACACAAAAATTAAAATAGAACACAAAAAACATCCAGAACAGTTTAACTTTGAATTATGAACCTCTTACCAACCTTAATATAATAAATATAAACAATTCAGAACTACCACATTCAGACGATGTACCGGTGTTCAATATTACCGCCACAACTACGGACAACAATGACTAATTATCTGCCTTAAAAGAAGAGAACAAGTTATCATCAATAGACTACAGATTCGTCATTTTAATTTGAAACATTGTTACTTATTCAAAACTTTCGTCCCCGAACCATGCTCAAAATGGAGTGCAACAATATCTAGCTACCTAGAATGCTCCAGTATTGCCGAGGAAAGAAACTTCCTGAAATTGGACATAAACCTATATATATATATATATATATATATATATATATATATATATATATATATATATATATATAGGTTGTTCAGCTCTGCAGACCGATGTGCTAAAGTACTGAAATTGCCAGGAATTGTTAATTTAAATAAGATAAAATAATATAAAACTTGATGTTAATGTAATAGTCATGGAAAGTCATATGTGATATACTGTTATAAATTATCATGTAATATAATCTGTAATGTAACCCATTGATGTACACTTAATTGTGGTCGCTGATGACCTTTGTTGTTAAAACGCGACTTTAAATAAATTAAATTAAATTAAATTAAATTAAAAATAATTATTAAGCACTCAAATTAAGCAAGCTGAAGTTCACCTTTGAAATCAAACATTTCTTTCTTACACGGATCAACATTACGCTTCATTCAACGGTTCCTCTGACAGGTGAGCTGTGACTAATTGATCATCCAAATGCCTCATTAGCGGTGAAAATGAAGGAAGCGGAAATAGAGGAGTGATTTCAATTTGCGAGGAGAGGAAGGTCTCGAGTAAAATAATTCAAAATTGAAAACAATTAAATTCGAATTTTAACGTTGCTGAGCATATGCAGAAAATTTTGGATTATACATTTGTTGTTAAATATAACTGTTTTTTGTCTTTTATTCTAGAAAGAATACCATCACTTATATTTGTGAATTGATTGGACTCTATTTGCGTTTGATATTTAGAGTTTCACATCTTTGACGAGATTTTTCTAATTTATGGAATAGTTTCATAAATAAGAAAAATATTTCTACATCCAGACAAAGCCAATAATTTAAACATTATTGACCACAAATTTCTTGTATCAGAATATCAGGACACTCATCTATGAAAAATGACTCCCAGTTTGTGAAATAGAACAAGCTGGCAAAAATTAAGTTCATTATGTTCCCTCCGACTGATATAATATTATCCGTTCACCTCGAAAGAACAGCACGTGAAATGGCCCAAGTCCAGATTTTAAGTCTACTTTGCAGCTTGAAAAAGCAATTGTGAGAAAGATTAAAACAGGATCCAAAGTAAATTGCAGATACAGTGGATGTGGTTTTTTAGAGAAGAACCTAACTGTAGCCTGTAACTGTAGAAAGAAAAAAAAATAAAAATAAAAAAGACATGATTGAACTTCTGCAATATATACCTTCAGTGCACCAAAATACTTAACTCGCTAAAATCCCTAGTTGAAGATTATATAGAACCATTATAACAAGTTCATTCGCGAACGAGCCTCCGACCCGAGCGGATCGCTAGAGCGGAGCTCCGTATCGTTTCAGTTCCAAGTAAAAGTTCTACTTAGTAGTGTTCACACCCAGTTGTTTTTTAGACTATCTCTTATGACATACCCTCATCAACAGGGCAAGCAATCAGCCAAGCCCTGATTATAGTCAATAATTGCGAAAGCAATTATACAATCAACGGAACAGTCCCTCCATTACACCACATCGCAGCAGACGGCGAAGTCATGGACGCGTCTCCGTTGCCAGCTCCCAACCTGAGTGGCAGTGAAATCGGTGACCACGCAGCAGCCTTCAACACGGCAACAGCACCAGACGGGCTCATCCACCAATTACCAGGCAACGGAACACAGCGAAAAAGGTCACTGGGTGACAATTGAAACCTTCAAGACGCAAAAAGAAAAAAGTGCGGGTACCAGTCACGATAAAGCGTCATGTGTCCAAGAACAACATTCAGACTACGTGTCCATTGTACCAGTAGGCAACAGATTCAGTGAATTAAGTAACTCAACGTCTAAACAAGAAGATAATAGGTTCAATTACTTAAAAGAAAAAATCAGTGAGCAAACACAAAACACTAACGGAATTCCTCCAACATGTGTAGCCAACATCACAAATATTAACAAATTCATAAAAGAACTAAAAGCTAAAGTGACATCAAATTTTGTTGCCGAAATCAAAAATAACAAAGTGAAAATAATTGCAAAATCAATAACCGACAGAAACATAGTGAAATACCTAAAACAGACCCACAGATGTTTTCATTCTTATAAAGATCGCACTAACAAAATATTCTCAGTGGTATTTAAAAACATTAATCAACGTCAGAACCTGAAATACTTCAAGATCGCACTCAACGCCACCCATCCATAATAAAAGTAATTCGTTTACAAAAAGACAACAATCTCATCCCGGTTGTAGCAGCTGAGTTTAGTGGAAACGAACCTCTAGAAACTATATCAATCAAATATGCAATCACCAAGTGACAACTGAAAGAAGACAAAGATCTGACGGCCCCTTACAATATCAAAGATTCTTATATTTCGGACACAAAAAATAACTGTAATCATCTGATTAACTGTGCCTTCTGTTGAGGAAACCACTACCCTGTAACATGCCCTCAAGAACTTCAAACACCTATTTGTGCTAACTGTAAAGGAAACCACCGTGCAGGTATTAGATATGACTGTCTTTACTTCAAAGAAATGAATGAAAAGAAAATCTCCAATTCAACCTTCAGAAATAGATATACCCACCAACAGAATTCAACACCTTTCCACTCAATTGATTCACTAGCTCACTTCCCAAACTTACCGAAAACCCAACGACTTCAAAATTTCTCTCCAATGAGTAACAAAAAAATCGTAACAAAAATTTATCCTCTAACTAATCAAACACTCACTCAAGAAATTATCCTCAAGCCTCCCTATCAGACACCTCTCTAAATAAATCATTAATACAATATCATCATGTATCGTAAACTTCATAAACTCATTGATCCACACCGTCATTTCAGCAATCTAAAACTGAGTCACCTCGTTTCTAAGTAATAATAATGTCAGTGCATCTCCCTAAAAATTTAACATTCATAAACTGGAACTTAAATGGCATTCTAAATAAAAAAACGAGATAATAAATTTTCTGCATTCCTTGAAAATAGACGTAGCACGCATGACTGAAACCCATCTCAAAGCAAGAAATAATCTTTACATTCCGGAATACTCACTATTTAGAGCAGATAGAACAAAGAACAACGGCGGAAGAGTCCTAATCGCAGTAAAGTCCACTATAGAGCACCACCAGATAAATACCCCTCACACACCCGGCTTGGAAACCATAGCAATTACACTAATTATAAATAGCCACGACTGGAACATAACATCAACATACAAACCCCGTACAACAAAAATAGTTGATGCGAATCTAACAAATTTATTTCAACCACAGATAAGTACATTAGTGTTAGGAGACCTTTATGCCAAGAATACTAACGGGGGTGCTAAGCAAACAACCGCGACGGAAAAATACTTGAAAAATAATAAATAAAAACAACTTAAAAATAAAATTCACAACAGAACCCACATATTACCCTCACGACCGACTCAGAAATACAGATATTCTCGATATAGGAATAACTGACTCCAGCACCCAATTTTATGTATCACCGGTTTTTGAACTTGACTCAGACCACTTGCCAATTCTAATAACCGCTCATCAGCTGCCTCCACCTCATTTCCCAACGCCAAAATACAGCACTTTCAGAATTGGTACTGACTGGTACAAGGAAGTAGAATTGGTTCAGACTGGTACAAGTTCCAGAACACCATAACCAGTGCCATTCCCAAAATTAAAATATTAAATACTCCAATTGAAATATAAAATGCGTAACTTACCTAAACACACTAATATATTTCACCCTGCAAACTTCACAAATTAATCCACAAAACAACCCAAAAGCAACAAGGACACCATATTGCCTCAGGAAATAATACATGCCATAAAAATAAAAAACAAAACAAGACTGTGGGCCAACTTAAGAACTCCAGAAACTAAGTCCGAACTCAATATGATTACCAAAATAGTCAAAAGAATAATTAAAAAGCACAACGCCCAACAATTCCACTCTAAAAGTGAATCGCTGAACACCAAAAATAACTCAATATGGCTCTTCACCAAAAAATTTTAAATAAAAAACGATAATCCCCCCTTTAAACCAAACAATAGGAAAAGCAGCCGGCGGCGCTAGCCGAATTCGTTTACTACGCTCCGTGAAGTCACGAAGGTTAAGCGAATTCGAGACTCGCGGGTTCTTGGTTGGGTGCCCGCCCCGGAACCCCGGGATCTAACGTTGTCGAGCCCCTGGGCGAAGGGATAAAAGGCACTGACTGACTACGACATGACGAGACTTGACTTGAGATTATTGTAACGGAGGATTACTCCAGAAATAAAGCACATTTATTTATTTTTTTATTTATTTATTTTACGTCAAAAAAACAGTTAAAAACTGCGTATGACGTGCTATGGGGAAAAGTGAATTGTGTGCACATTTTCAAAACACATTAACTTTGGGATTACTCTCCAGTGCAAAGCGCTCAACACCCCTTAAGGGGCTTGGAGACGCGTTGCGTCAAGGTGTAGATGCAACAAATAAAAAAAAAGCATACACTTAAATACAAAAAGCAGAAGAATTAGCCACGTATTTCGTCTCAACATTCACAATTAACTCAACTCAACTCCAGCCTGAACATAAAACAATTACTACAGCATCAAAACAACCAGTATATGGTCCAAACCATAGAATTCACTATATCTCTCCAAGAGAAATCACACAAATAATCAGAAAACTACCAAATAAAAAAATCACCAGGTCACGATAAAATAAGTAATATGATACTAAAAAAGCTACCATCACCATCAATAGCTTATATAAATAACATTTACAACTCTTGTCTTAGAATAAGCCTCTTCCCGTTTACCTGGAAACATGCAGTTATTATTACAGTTCCTAAACCGAATAAAAACACGGAAATGTCAGGAGTTACCGGCCAATAATTTTATTCCCCCTCTCTCAAACGTTTTTGAAAAAATAATCCTAAAAAGACTGACCAAACATATAGCTTCTACTAATCTCATACCAAAAAAAAATCGGCTTTACGAAACGTACTTCAACGCAACACCAATTATTAAGAATCTCCGAATATTTATGCTCTTAAAAAAAAGTCATACAATACCAATATTCTTGGACATCTCACAAGCATTTGATAAAATCTGGCACCAAGAATTAATATACAAAATCAAAAAAGAAGGCACTACATATTACTTAACGGAAATCATAAAGAAATTCTTAGAAAAAAGAACATTCTCAGTAGCAGTAAATAATCACCACTCAAACCCCAAAACAATAAACGTAGGCTTATCGCAAGGATCCCCCCTCTCACCCACTCTTTTAACATATATGTAGCAGACATTCTGAAATTGAACCCCATACAAATAGCCCAGTTTGTTGACATAGCTACAAACATCGATACAAAACTAAACTGGAAACATCACATTGACAATAAATAATACAGGCTAAAGAAGAGAAGAAGAATTCCCACAATTCAGGCTAAAACAAACTATTACAATTAAAACCATTGATCAACAGAAACAGCCATCTACTATATGACACCGCAATCGCAATATATAAAACAATAGACCCATCCTATCGTATGCACGCCCAAAATGGCTAAATACAGCTAGGACCAATCTAATAAAATCCAAGTTATCCAGAATCAGTTCGTAAGGACAATTACCAACGCACTATGATTCATATCTAATGCACATCTCCACAAAGAATTCAATATCCAACCCATAATCCAGTACATCCTATACCTATCCACCCGATTCCACACCAACCTAATGCAGATACCAAATTTAAGCGGATTCAACCTAGCCAGAAACCACATCTATTCGATAAGAATTAAAAATATGTACTTTCCACGTATTCCTAAAACAATTTTCCGAAATGGACCCTGATTAGAGGTGACATTAGGTTTCCTCAACCGCAATGCTCGCTGTAAGATTAATTTTAGTTTAGTTAGTAAGTCAACAAACATATGTAGAGTGAATGTAACTGAAATATGTAAATATCATGAAGTAAAAAATAAATTAAAAAAGAACCAGTTCAAGAGGAGGAGGAGCCTGTTGCCTCATCTAACTTGTCAACAAAGTGAGCACTGCTGACTTACCCTTCACCAAAATGCTTATTCTTCGTGTCTTATTGTAAAACTTGTAATAACAGTTAAAAACTTAAATTTTATTTTTTGCAATATTAATTAATTATAATTTATACGCATAAAATACCAAAACAGTGTGTATATACATTGTATTGTATTAGGTCCTCCATTAATTTCGCTCTATTTTTTACATCACATTACTATCGCAAAGTAAACCATGCATGTCAATTATTTCAATGTAAGTCATAGTTTTCAGAAACAGTGTGTGCAAAAGTGATGTAAGTCAACAAAATGGTTAATTACTTAATTGATAAGGAACTCCAAAATATCTGTAGTAAGTCAAAAGAATAACTCCTTATCACGTTCCTAACACTTTAGGTCATTTATTTCTAAACATTATAGTTTTACAGCGACGTCCTTTTCCGAAAAGTATGTTTCTTTTACTTTCACCACTTTTACTCTCAATGGCTCATATATTCTTTTACACACACAGTACATTGTACACCAGGGAAAAAAGGCAATAATCTCTCTCTGCAATATATATTCTCTCTTGATTGATTGGTTGATTTTTTCGTGTTTCCGGGCGTTAACAGCTTTGGTTATTAGTCCCGTAAGTGTAGTGTATGTTTTTTCGGGAGTTCGCGGTGATAAAAACACGCATTCCTTGTAAACTTTAGGCCGTTGTCCATGTAGTAAAATGTTTTTTTAACGGATCTTCAGAAAAAGAAGAAATTTGTCGACGCTGCAAAACGTATTGATTAAAAAAGACAGAGATTAACTTATCTGTGATTCGGCAGTTCTAGCGTGATAATACCTGTACAGTGTGTTAGAAACCAGAAATTGCGCGTTTACAATTTTTAGAAAGTGAGAAAGGGACAATATACGAATGACGTTGAGTACAACTGTTTATTATATTATATGTTGTAAGTATGCTTTTCCTTTATAATGTAAAATATACTGTAACTTATGCATGATATTTGATTGATGCCAAGTGTACCCTATGAAAAAAGCACACATCTTATCTCAACAGAATATTTTCTGATTTATTCAATGTACTTTTAAGAAACTTCATTTTTCTCTTATTATAAACCGAATCTGTTGTTTTAATCATAATGTTCGGTTCATTATTATAACAAAAAGGTTTCATTGTCTTTTTGGACAACAGAACAATTTTCATTATAATTGAAAGGTTTGTTATTGATACAAATCGCTAAAGCGCGTGCGCGATACGCAAGCAGTTGGCGTAGTTAAGTTTCTCAATTTGACAATTTGCCAAGTTGTCTGAATATTGAATGTTTTTATCTTCTCCATTGGGCATTTCGCAATTTTTTAATCAATTAAATTATAAATTTTAATTAAGTATATTTTTTATTACATGTGATATTTTTAAATATTTCGATTTAAAGGTGTGCGAATCATTTGGAGGGCTTTACCATACTGAAGAACCCGACGGCGAATCATTGGGTTCATTATTGGAGTCAGTTTTAGTTTCCTTAAACCTGGACATTCAGAATCCACGTGCACAATGTTACGACGGTTCTGCAAATATACGAGGATCCTAGAAGAGGTTGCGACAAGAATACTGCAAAAAATCTATATACGTAAATAAAAATACATACATAAAAGTAATATATAAATAATAAATCTATATACGTCTATATAGCTATATACGTACGTTGTATTAATTCTCATGTATTAAATTTAGGTATTGTAAGTTTTTGCAAAGGAGTGCCATCCGTAAGGAACACATTTCACATTATTGAATGTCTTTAAAACTTCATCGAAAAATCAGTTAAAAACATAGCATTTTCGAAAAAATTAGAACAGCTTCTCAATTATTCAGTGGTGGAACACTGACTTTGAAGTCTCTCAGTGATACTAGATGCTACTGCCGGGTCGAAGCTTTCCGTTCGCTACTTGATAATTTTGAAACAACCATTTCGCCATTGAATGTAATCACAGAAGTTGATCCTCCTTGAGTGACTAATTCTCGGGAACGTCCACGCGTGAACGAATCGTATTACAAAACTGTGTTTCTACCAGAGAGCCATATTTATTGTAGGTTTAGAATATTCAAGGTACTTCTTGAAACTTCTTTAAAAACGTATCAAGTCAGTTTCATTCTACTTCTGCGAATGATCAGCGAGTGTCTTTTTTCAAATTTCAGATACACATATGTTAAGGTGGCTTTTCAAAGAGCTGGATTCAGGGCATTGTGGCCGTGAAATTTCATCATCACAGGAGGATCACTGGGAATAAGTCCTTCCCTCACCTTTCTCTCATCCCCTTTTCCCATTTCCCTCTAAGGCCGGTCCTTCGCGCCACTCTAAAATGGCTATTTAATAACATGCGATTCGAGGAGCCTCCACTATGTGTTCCAGAAAACGAGCTGGACGAGTCGGTACTGAAAATGTTGAAGCGAAACCAGAAGAAAAAGTAGAAAGATGTGTGCGTGGCACTGGGGTTGCTATTTTGTGAACGCTTCCGTTAGGTTACAGAGGATTATTTCATTTGACTTCTAATACTTATATACGTATCTAGGGCGTTAAGTAGATTTTTTTTGTTGCCCCGAGGGCGACTTCCAATCCCAAAGGTCTTCTAATTCCAAATTAACGCATACAAAATGCATACAAAATGTTATTGTATACTAGTTCCTTGTTGATTCAAACGTGAATTCGAAACCATTTTAGATTTGCCTTGTATCAAAAGAGAAAAGTGTCAATATGGTGTTAGGAAAACAAAACAGAGTTCGTATCTAATTACTATTGTATAATCATAATGTGTTCGTACAAAATGAAACAATATTGTGAAGTTCTTGCGGAAATGCTCGAAAAACTAAGCTATGGACTTTGGTTTCCAGTAAAGTTGGAAAGTAGTGCGTCGGGCAAGTATTCAAGTGGCTGCCCGGGCATAAAATTCCAAAAGGCCCCGAAGGGTATTCTCGTTGGGGAATCTGGCAGCACGTGTGGGGAGGAGTAGTATGGTAGGAGAAGAAGAGGCCGGCCAGTTCCTTCCCGTTTCCCATAGGTCCGCGTGGGTGAGAGACAACAATGAAAACAGGGATTACCCAGGTCAGGGCAAATAGCAGTTTTATTGAGCGGTGTTACTTTCACGGGCATCGGCACCTGATGTAGCCCAGCCCGGGCGAAGGTCCCTCGGAAGAGCGACCCTGCAGTGGCCAGCGGACGGGTCGGCGATGTAGAGGTGAGATGGCGTGGAAATGCTAGCAAGACCCCGGAGGGACGGACTGGACTAACGGGGCGGCAGAGCCCAGTAGGGCCGATCGGAACGGACGGAGGGGTGGAAGGATGTCGGCAAAGCCAGTATGGGCAAAACTGAATCAACTGGAGGTGAGGGGAGGCTAGCAGGACCAGTTTGGGCCGACCTGAACCGATGGAGAAACGGAAGGTCCGTACACACGGGGGGTGAGCTAGCGAGTAGCATTCGTCCTCCTCTACGTGGTCAGGCTGTTACGTAGGCCTTTACTGCTGATTATAAGACGCTCTTTTCGAGGCGGAGCTACATAATTGTGCTTTACGCGGGCACCATATGATTGCGGCTACGCGACAGAATTAAGTATACCACTTCGTGTTTTGTTGCAGATACCTAAACATAGAAATGAATGAGTAAATCATAAAACAATTTACAGCTGATAGTAGTCGGATGCGAGAGTTATTTGCGAATTGCGGTCGTAAAACGGATGCACCCCATTTTATTCCCTTCAAATATTCTTTCCATTTTGATCCTGATTTAGTCGTGTACACTTATTTAGTGATAACAATACAGTGTACTCAAGAGGAACCTTCTTCACTACCGGAGTATGGTACCATAGATATAATAACTGTATATAAAATTCAATTTTTCAGTGGAAAGTAATTTATGCATTGTAATCCACACTCCGTGGAGCGTTGATATTTCAACGAAAAAGTTCTTCAGAAAAATTCAATTTTGGAGAGAGGGAGAGAGAGAGAGAGAGAGAGAGAGAGAGAGAGAGAGAGAGAGAGAGAGAGAGAGAGAGAGAGAGAAAGAAAGAAAGAGGAAGATAGATAGATAGATAGATAGATAGATAGATAGATAGATAGATAGATAGATAGATAGATAGATAGATAGATAGGTAGATAGATAGAAACAAAGAAAGAGATATACAGAATCTCCGTAAAAAATGTTCAAAAAAACCTAACACACAACGGCATCACATGGAAAGTAATTCTGAATAGCACCATTTTTCATCAGATATCACGTTTATTCAATTATACACTTACCACATTAATACTTAATACATCATGCAGACGCACGGCTTCTTTAACATCTTTGAAGGGATAAGTTGCAAGAAGAACAGCTTTCCCCGTTAGTATAACATATTGGTATGCTAATGCTTCGTTGGGTAGTTTTACTACGCAGCTTTCATAATACCTGCACAAAAGAACAAGCTTTATAAGACACACTTAGATGGTAATATTTTAACTTAATGACAACTAATGGATACCTCAAAAGTTCAGTGAACCAACTAAGAATTTACTAGTTTTGCGAAAATGCCGGAAATGTGTTTGGAGTTATTACAGTCCATGAATTGTCTAATCATTCTGATTCATGATATCATCAATTAGTTAGTATTATAAATTAATAATTGAGATGCGAATTTCAATTTTTGACCTTGAAGTTTTATTCATTTTTTAAAAGATTATACTTAGATCACTAATGCACTGACCATATTTCAAAAAAATATTACACAAAAATGCGATGTTTTAAAGAGAAGTAATGAAATGTTATTTTAAATGTCTTAATTTTATTTTAAAAAATAAAATATTTTCTTAAGCATTCACGCTACAGAACAAGTTTCATTCACAAAATTGTGCAAGATTCTGCTGGTCTTCTTCCACACAGTTGTAAAGAATCAGATCTTTAAAAAAGGTAATGTACAATTGTTTGAGAAAGCGAGTAGTTTATGCGTAATTTTTACTTCAAGTTAATGCAATTTATTAAAAACATTTTCTCAAAAACCGCTCCAAATTTTTTTCCACAGATAAAATGCTTATAAATGACGCAGATCTAATTTACCTTGAACGCTCTGAATTTTCGAAAATTACAACGGAAATAATGTGAAAAATGATGTGCTGTTGTAGGATCGGTAGTTATTAAATCCTTTAAAGTTTTCGAAAATTTCAAAAGTGAAACATTTTTCTATACCCTCCTACAACCACATGGTTGAAGATGTTTTCATAATCGAATTAGATTTCTCGTTTCTTAAATTTGATCTCTAAATAATAGTTATAGTAAATAATAGTAATTATGCACCAAGGGCAATGTAAGGGCGACAAAAAACCCTCGGGCTTTTTATCGCCTCTCGATCATTAGAACCCGTTAACGCCTATGGTACGTACAATAATTTATTTTTTACCTAATTGTAAGTATTCAGATTTACTTATCTACTAATTAACTAGATACATGGGATTGATCAGATAAGCATCGAATCACTTTATACAGAGCTTTAAACATTATTAATATCTGCTGACCCAGTGCGTATCTGCCAGAAGAATGGAATGAAGACCTTATTTACCCACTACTTAAAAAAAGGCGACAAATTTGAATGTACAAATTATAGAGGTGTAAGCCTTCTAAATTCTTTTCATAAAATCTACGCAAATAATATAAATCAAAGATTAGTACCAATCGTTGGCACTGAAATATCCGAAACACAACATAGTTTTAGAAAAGGTAGATCATGTTCAGATTGTATTTTTGTATTGACACAACTTACTGAAAAGCGAAGGTAATTTAAACTACCAACATACTATATCTTTGTTGATTACGTAAAAGCATTTGACAGCATTAAAAGGAGAATATTATGAAAAACATTAAAAATATTGGAGTCCCTTCTCATCTTATTGCAGCAATTCAATCATTATACAGAAATAAGAAGATCAAGATCCGAATGCTAAGAAATGGAACAGAATGAGCTTATATAAACCAAGAAGTAAAACAAGGGTGCCCGCTCTCGCCAACTTATATATATATATATATATATATATATATATATATATATATATATATATATATATATATATATATATATGGCGGTTCTCCGCTGGTGGGAAATCCCAGCAAGCTGTCGTGTAGATCGGTTCCGGATCTCTCCATCGAGCGGGGGAGAGTACCGTCACCTCCCGCGAGAAAACATGAACTACACTAACGGGACTAATGACCATAGCCGTTGACGCACCCGGAAACATCAATCAAATCCAAAATAAAAAAAGTAGTTATAGAGCATGCTAGTATTGTTGACTGGAGGTATCGGTACCTCGTTAAAATTAAACATTTCATAGATGAAGAAAGATAATTGTTTTATTTAATTAAAATTGGTTTGACAAACATCTGAAAACTGGTAAGAGCTAGCCAAAAGAAAATTATATCCTTGCTGTGACTGCATGGTCAAGTTTCTCCGAGCGCCTCATTGTTGCCAGTGTAGGTTCGCGGAATGATTTCATCCAAGAGGCGAAACTAATCTTGTAAGCAAACTCCACACAAGATCACCATGGTCAAATGAACTCAGACAATTTTGAAAATTGGTCCGTTCTCTGTTTTTTCGTACGTACCTTTACATCTATTATTGGGCAATGCCCCATATCACTGCAGACAAGTTGACAAAGTACCGTTTAGATATGACACGAAAGCTTCAATGATTGGTTGCAAAAACGTAGTATTTCATGCACGATGGATGCAAGATCAACCTACATTTACACCACGATCAAAGCAAATAATCTGCAAAATAAAACTTAAGCCATCGACAAGTTGGCCTCAGATAATGGTCACACAATGGTGGTTCCACTCCCACTTAGAATTGTGACCTGAATGCTACAAAACGAGCGTGAAAGAAAATTTAAAGAACACTCCGGGACCATTATATTACCAGTGTTATGTCTGCTGAACACTTTCGCGAGCATTTTTATCCATCATTGCATCATATTGGCCCGATAATTGCAGACATTTCCAGAAACTCGAGGAACTGCATTGGAAGAAACACGAGTGAAAGGAAATGTCAGTGAATGAAATTTTAATAAATACTGGAGACGCAGAAGTCTAGTGCGGGAACGATTTTCATGCCCAGAACTCTAAATCAGACGAGAGTGAATGAATGAGGGACAGTAGCATTTCTCCTTCTTGTTACTCTTTACTTATTTCAATAACTATTAAAGTAACAATTATTTCTTCAAAATCTTAAAAACATTTTCATTGTTTCTCATTGTTACATAGTTCAAGATGTGCTATGAGTTTTCTGTCGGATAAAGATGGCAACTCTGCACTGTCGTGATGTACACAGAATCCGCTTTTCCCTCAAACCTCGCTGTGGAGTATCAAAGAAAGATGCGCGATTAGTAGTTCTCCATGTTCTCGCACTTGGGGTTATTGAACGAAAAAAGTGGACTTCAGATGAGGAGTCAAATAGTATGATCTTCACACCTTTAAATTAAAAGAGAGTGAGTATGTTATTTTCCATCCTCCCAATGTCAATCGGTCAAAACTGTATATGTTTATAATTTATATTTTGTTTGATCGCAAACAATAAAAATGTTATAAAAATAATCTCTTGATTTCAACATTTTTGTCTTTAATTGCTACACATACATTCTGTCAACTGTGAAAATTTCAAAACGAAACCTTAAAAAGCATAGAAGGTACAAATAAAAACAATTTATGGGGCAAGTGAATACTGTAGCAAGCAACAAGCTGCTAAGTCACTGTGTCTCTCCATGTCATATATCCTCGCAGCCCTCTGCAGAACTACTACTCTAGGATTTTCAGAGGAAACTTTATGTTATGTTTTGACAGAAGATTCGTTTTCACAAACTGAAATTAAACTGTGGGCGTTGTGTGTTCCTGCAGAGATTTAACTTGGTCACCTTACTACGTACGTAAAGAGTTGTAAAGAAAAAACCGTACCTTACTATGTACCCTCTCCCTCAGAAAAAATGTCGTTCAAAATTCTATCTTCCACACCGCGCCGACAAACTTGGACACCCCGCGGCCTGGGGGAGGGCAGGGGGAGGGACGCGTTGACCAATCGCTAGCAGGTAGAACCACAGTTGTCTGTGATTGGTGCAACATCCCAAGGGGCAGAAAGAACGCTGTCTCAGGGGGAGGGGGCTAGTTCGTTTACGTACGAGACGGAAATATCGTCATATTTCCCTGCCGAAGGAGATAGTTTGCCTGCGCGTACGCCACGACGAAAAAAATATTTCTAAGCGGGGTTTTCCGTCCAGAATAATTGTCTATAGACCAGTAAATATTTATCATTTTAGCAACAATTATTCTAACTTTAAGTAATCGATTTGTAACTCCTGACAAACTGCTATTTTGAGATATTCATTTCAGGCACAATTTGCGGAGCCTTCCCGGCCGTTCTAACGCATATTTCGAATTTGTTTATAAAATTATAAATTGTTGCAAAATTGTTAATTCGCTGTTTTTGGTTCTGGGACATCGGGAGACTCTCCCCCTTTAGATTTGCAAAATTTGGAAATTGTTTATAAATTTGCAATTGTTGCAAATTTTTTTATTGTCTAATCTGAATGGCGTTTAAATGTGATGCAAAATTCCGGAATCCGTTCGGTGCTATTATATCTCGTTCTCGAGATATATGTAATTGTTTATAAGAAATTAACATCTTAGTAGACCCCATTTGTTTGCGCTTAATTCATTCGCGCTAGAAGAATAGCGTGGGATGGGCATACTGAAAAAACAGTTCTCCAATGCCGCGCTTTTGCCTGCCACATACGCTTAAAATGCACTTGCTTGTAAACAAATTCTGTGGCCAATTTAATTATGCTAAATTCGTATTTCTACGGCAAGTATGAGCATAACTTTTATTTGGTTTTTATATTCTCTTTTAAGTCCTACAATTTGCAAGTCGATATATTTATCAAATAGGAAAGAAATTGATTATAAAAAATTTTTTTTTCAAGGTGCATTACGCCCAAACAATTGTTTCTGTTTTTCTATCAAAGGGATGTTAAGCAACCGAATAACTGTATTATTAATTTTTTTTAAGTCCCCTGTTAACACCGAGAGTCAGAAACTATTTGTTCCTCTTGTTTAACCATTACCATTGAAATATAGGGAAACATATTGGTTAGCTGTTTGCTATAAACTGCACTGGATTGGATGAATGTATTGTTAAGGTTTTCAAATACAGAAATATTCAATTTTGTGTTTTGAAAGATCACATGAGTAGAATCACACATCACAATATTTACACAAGTATAGAAATTTCTAAATAAACGTATATAAACTTAGAGTTAATATTTTCAATTCAATTTATCATTCCTTTCTAAAACTGTTAATTTGATGATTTCACTGTATAATATTCAAATCAGAGCTTTATGTGCTAAATCTACGCATTGTTAATACATATTTTTAAACAACATTAATATATATAATATACATTTAAAACGTTTTTAGATTGGCGAACGTTTCAATGAAATTTCATGAATTCCTAAATGCTTGAAAATAAATACTTGTAAAATTAAATTATTGTAGCGTGTAAAAATATAACAAGCTCACGTATTTGGTAAAACGAGCTGATATTACTAAAAGAAAGCAAAACAGATGTTATAACAATTCAAAGAGATTTAGCGTTTGTTTACAGTTTAGTAAATATCAATGCTCTAGCATTTCTCAGTGAAAATACATAGAACGAACTTGGTGGTCAAGTGATATGACCTTCCCAACACAGACTACATTTCAGTATCGTCAGAGTTCGAAGGTGGTTTGTTGGTCGCCATTCTACGAATCTATCAAAACCTTGAATTTTGCACGACCATCTGTACAGGGAGAACGTAGCGGTTTATTAAACGGAAACGGGCCATTGGAGGTATCTAATGTGCACTCTTTGAAAACGTTTAACCATTATAAACTATCCCTAAGAAAAATATCAAATAAACAATGTTAAAGGGCACCAGCTTAACATTGCCTTTACTATTTAAATGTTTTCAACATCCCCAAAACCAACAGAAAACCCATGTTTTTACAGGTTATTATAAAACCAATTCAATAAATATAAGCATTTATTCATGTTATTATTTTTAAAACACTCAAATATCTACGATGTTATTTGATTCATGTCTTCATCGAAGATCTGAGATTAAAAAACTGATAAGCAGAGAAAATTAAAGTAATTTTGAGTAATTGATGAAGTTGAATGATTAAATGAAAAACAATGTTTCTTGCTTCATATAATGCTATCGTGTTTAACAGACATGTAATTACATGTGATATCTATATTTAAACATCCAAACTAATGAAAATTTTCAAAATTAAAATCATCAATAAAACGTTGATTCATCAGCAAGGATTATATTATTAAATACTTTTTGAGATTCATGTGCTCCTGTGTGAATAACGTAGTAAACGTGATTCGTATGATCCAGTTTCTCAGAATAATACAAAACCTGCTAGACACATACACTAAACATAATAGTTGTCAAATAGTTATTTACGACATGAGTATCATAAGATATCTTATTACAATACGAAATTGGAGAATTATCAAACAAGACTCTAGCCGAAATTGTTAACCAATTGAATATTGTAATATAATGTTACTATTTGAATATCACAGAAAGTAAGACGCAATTTGTCAAAATTCATGTTAACTATAATTTTTCTTTATATTTTACTCCTTATCCTGCGAAAGATGTGTGACAGTACTTATGTTAACAGTTCTACTGCCATGGGTTTAATTAATTAGTTTTCAGTACGCAAATTATTGTTTTTGGTTTTAAAGAAGCATGGATATGCAGAGTATCGGGGAAGGAAACGTCGAAAGTTTGAAAACAGCTGTTTAAACAATTTTAATTATACTTTGTCTAATGAACTATATAGATATTTTGAATGGCTGAGCTGCAATAAACACGCAAATGTTGGTTTGAAAATATGATTTGTACGCAAAACTTTGCATTCTAGAATCATGTAAACAGACCTGAAACATGTAATATGTTTATTATTAACAATATAAATTAATATATTAGTTCAGAAAAAAAATTAACCGAGAAATAAAAAAGCAGTCGAACTGTGAAAAATGGGTGCTTATTTATTTCTAGGTTAATTTTTGTTTCTGATCAAATGTATTCATTTATTTTGTTAATCATAAACAATTTAGATATTAACGAAGTGTTTATATGCTTCTACAACGCAAATAGTTGTCTAGAAAACATATATCTAAACCAACTTTTGAATGTTAATTGCGGCTTAGCCATTTGGAATATCCGTGTAGTTTATTAGACAAAATAAGCTTAAAATTGTCTTAACAGCTATTTTTCGAAGATTCGACATTTCTTCCCCGAATATCCTGTAAATAAAAGGCTTGATTTCTGTTGGTACGCGACGAAACGGCGTTCCGGTTCTTTGGAAATAATTATGAAATTATATTATATATAAATAGCTATGACTATTATATTAATAATTAATTTGAGGCGCGTTTCGGGGCCTAAGATTTTAAAAATAAAGGATATATGTATCATAATAACTCTTATGACGACACTGTTCTCAGTTACGTCAAGTTTTAATTTAGAGAATCAAAGTGAATGGTCTAAGTTTACTCACCTAAATAAACTTTATCTTACTATACATACTATTTAAAAAGTGTTTTATGTTCAAAACAAGTGTTGCCTCAACAGCATATATTTTCACGTATTATTCGTAATTGCTATGCAATATGCTGTTGAGGCAACACTTGTTTTGAACATAAAACACTTTTTAAATAGTATGTATAGTAAGATAAAGTTTATTTAGGTGAGTAAACTTAGACCATTCACTTTGATTCTCTAAATTAAAACTTGACGTAACTGAGAACAGTGTCGTCATAAGAGTTATTATGATACATATATCCTTTATTTTTAAAATCTTAGGCCCCGAAACGCGCCTCAAATTAATTATTAATATAATAGTCATAGCTATTTATATATAATATAATTTCATAATTATTTCCAAAGAACCGGAACGCCGTTTCGTCGCGTACCAACAGAAATCAAGCCTTTTATTTACAGGATATTCGGGGAAGAAATGTCGAATCTTCGAAAAATAGCTGTTAAGACAATTTTAAGCTTATTTTGTCTAATAAACTACACGGATATTCCAAATGGCTAAGCCGCAATTAACATTCAAAAGTTGGTTTAGATATATGTTTTCTAGACAACTATTTGCGTTGTAGAAGCATATAAACACTTCGTTAATATCTAAATTGTTTATGATTAACAAAATAAATGAATACATTTGATCAGAAACAAAAATTAACCTAGAAATAAATAAGCACCCATTTTTCACAGTTCGACTGCTTTTTTATTTCTCGGTTAATTTTTTTTCTGAACTAATATATTAATTTATATTGTTAATAATAAACATATTACATGTTTCAGGTCTGTTTACATGATTCTAGAATGCAAAGTTTTGCGTACAAATCATATTTTCAAACCAACATTTGCGTGTTTATTGCAGCTCAGCCATTCAAAATATCTATATAGTTCATTAGACAAAGTATAATTAAAATTGTTTAAACAGCTGTTTTCAAACTTTCGACGTTTCCTTCCCCGATACTCTGCATATCCATGCTTCTTTAAAACCAAAAACAATAATTTGCGTACTGAAAACTAATTAATTAAACCCATGGCAGTAGAACTGTTAACATAAGTACTGTCACACATCTTTCGCAGGATAAGGAGTAAAATATAAAGAAAAATTATAGTTAACATGAATTTTGACAAATTGCGTCTTACTTTCTGTGATATTCAAATAGTAACATTATATTACAATATTCAATTGGTTAACAATTTCGGCTAGAGTCTTGTTTGATAATTCTCCAATTTCGTATTGTAATAAGATATCTTATGATACTCATGTCGTAAATAACTATTTGACAACTATTATGTTTAGTGTATGTGTCTAGCAGGTTTTGTATTATTCTGAGAAACTGGATCATACGAATCGCGTTTACTACGTTATTCACACAGGAGCACATGAACCTCAAAAATGTATTTAATAATATAATCCTTGCCGATGAATCAACGTTTTTTTGATGATTTTAATTTTGAAAATTTTCATTAGTTTGGATGTTTAAATATAGATATCACATGTAATTACATGTCTGTTAAACACGATAGCATTATATGAAGCAAGAAACATTGTTTTTCATTTGATCATTCAACTTCATCAATTACTCAAAATTACTTTAATTTTCTCTGCTTATCAGTTTTTTAATCTCAGATCTTCGATGAAGACATGAATCAAATAACATCGTAGATATTTGAGTGTTTTAAAAATAATAACGTGAATAAATGCTTATATTTATTGAATTGGTTTTATCATAACCTGTAAAAACATGGGTTTTCTGTTGGTTTTGGGGATGTTGAAAACATTTAAATAGTAAAGGCAATGTTAAGCTGGTGCCCTTTAACATTGTTTATTTGATATTTTTCTTAGGGATAGTTTATAATGGTTAAACGTTTTCAAAGAGTGCACATTAGATACCTCCAATGGCCCGTTTCCGTTTAATAAACCGCTACGTTCTCCCTGTACAGATGGTCGTGCAAAATTCAAGGTTTTGATAGATTCGTAGAATGGCGACCAACAAACCACCTTCGAACTCTGACGATACTGAAATGTAGTCTGTGTTTATTTATTTATTTTTTTATTTTACGTCAAAAAACAGTTAAAAACTGCGTATGACGTGCTATGGGGAAAAGTGAATTGTGTGCACATTTTCAAAATTCTGTGATCCCTACACTAAGTCATATACTACTTAAATTTTGAATTTTTGAAAGGGAGGTTGGGAAGGTCATATCACTTGACCACCAAGTTCGTTCTATGTATTTTCACTGAGAAATGCTAGAGCATTGATATTTACTAAACTGTAAACAAACGCTAAATCTCTTTGAATTGTTATAACATCTGTTTTGCTTTCTTTTAGTAATATCAGCTCGTTTTACCAAATACGTGAGCTTGTTATATTTTTACACGCTACAATAATTTAATTTTACAAGTATTTATTTTCAAGCATTTAGGAATTCATGAAATTTCATTGAAACGTTCGCCAATCTAAAAACGTTTTAAATGTATATTATATATATTAATGTTGTTTAAAAATATGTATTAACAATGCGTAGATTTAGCACATAAAGCTCTGATTTGAATATTATACAATGAAATCATCAAATTAACAGTTTTAGAAAGGAATGATAAATTGAATTGAAAATATTAACTCTAAGTTTATATACGTTTATTTAGAAATTTCTATACTTGTGTAAATATTGTGATGTGTGATTCTACTCATGTGATCTTTCAAAACACAAAATTGAATATTTCTGTATTTGAAAACCTTAACAACACATTCATCCAATCCAGTGCAGTTTATAGCAAACAGCTAACCAATATGTTTCCCTATTTTTCAATGGTAATGGTTAAACAAGAGGAACAAATAGTTTCTGACTCTCGGTGTTAACAGGGGACTTAAAAAAATTAATAATACAGTTATTCGGTTGCTTAACATCCCTTTGATAGAAAAACAGAAACAATTGTTTGGGCGTAATGCACCTTGAAAAAAAAATTTTTTATAATCAATTTCTTTCCTATTTGATAAATATATCGACTTGCAAATTGTAGGACTTAAAAGAGAATATAAAAACCAAATAAAAGTTATGCTCATACTCGCCGTAGAAATACGAATTTAGCATAATTAAATTGGCCACAGAATTTGTTTACAAGCAAGTGCATTTTAAGCGTATGTGGCAGGCAAAAGCGCGGCATTGGAGAACTGTTTTTTCAGTATGCCCATTCCACGCTATTCTTCTAGCGCGAATGAATTAAGCGCAAACAAATGGGGTCTACTAAGATGTTAATTTCTTATAAACAATTACATATATCTCGAGAACGAGATATAATAGCACCGAACGGATTCCGGAATTTTGCATCACATTTAAACGCCATTCAGATTAGACAATAAAAAAATTTGCAACAATTGCAAATTTATAAACAAGTTCTAAATTTTGCAAATCTAAAGGGGGAGAGTCTCCCGATGTCCCAGAACCAAAAACAGCGAATTAACAATTTTTCAACAATTTATAATTTTATAAACAAATTCGAAATATGCGTTAGAACGGCCGGGAAGGCTCCGCAAATTGTGCCTGAAATGAATATCTCAAAATAGCAGTTTGTCAGGAGTTACAAATCGATTACTTAAAGTTAGAATAATTGTTGCTAAAATGATAAATATTTACTGGTCTATAGACAATTATTCTGGACGGAAAACCCCGCTTAGAAATATTTTTTTCGTCGTGGCGTACGCGCAGGCAAACTATCTCCTTCGGCAGGGAAATATGACGATATTTCCGTCTCGTACGTAAACGAACTAGCCCCCTCCCCCTGAGACAGCGTTCTTTCTGCCCCTTGGGATGTTGCACCAATCACAGACAACTGTGGTTCTACCTGCTAGCGATTGGTCAACGCGTCCCTCGCCCTGCCCTCCCCCAGGCAGAGGGGTGTCCAAGTTTGTCGGCGCGGTGTGGAAGATAGAATTTTGAACGACATTTTTTCTGAGGGAGAGGGTACATAAAGTGTAGTAGTAAAGAAAAATTATTGTAAAGCTGCTGCAAAAATCGGCGATTTTTTGTCAGAAAAACTTGTTTTGGCGGACCCTGATAATGAAAAAATGGAAACATCTAATTTCTAATAATAGTAAATTACTTCCTCTTGGGGATCTAAAGTCGCCCAGGGTCTTGGTAGTGTAGGCAATGCTAGTTAACCTACACCAGTAAGTGCCGAGAAGCCCTCCTGTAATGGGATCGCAACCGTATGGCCGTAATAGCCGCCTGTAATGGGTTTGCCGTTGCGTGGCCGACAAGTCCACTCTCTCACCTCCTCGCGGTGCCCCTGGTAATGCATCTCGGGGCAACTCGAGGTGCAGCCAAGAGGGATGGGCGAAAGGCGAGTCTCCGGCGCCTTAAAACGGAAGCATCTAGCTAAGGGAAGGAAATCCCTAACAGAAAAACCATCTCGGGGACCCCACGTCACGGGGGAAGGGGGTTGGGGGTCTGCAGCCCACGACCCCGTCGTGCTCCTCGGAGCGACTGGCAGCGGACACTTTGGACGAAGCCTCGGACGCGGGAGCGCATGGTGGCGCGCCCCGTGAACAACAGGCCACCGTATATGACGACCCTAGCTTGGAACGGTTCACGATTAGGATTCCCTTCGAGGCGAGTCGTTGCGCATATTGTGCCCAGAAAAGGGGTGGAGGCTATATGGCCACTGATCTGAATAACATGGTTCGGCATCACGATACTATCCATAGTGATGCCCTCCTAATCTTTTCATGCTCCAAATGCAGCAAGAATTACAAAGGTAAGCTCTCCGCTTTGAGTCATTTTCCTAAATGTCCAGGTCCGAAAACATCTAAAGGAGATTTTATATGTGAGTTATGCTCCGCCAACTTTGCAACTAAATCAGGGCTCTCACAACATTTGCGCCATGCTCATCCAGACGCAGCTAATAAAGCTCGAGCTGCCAAGGCACAACGTAGTGGTAGGACTGCTATGCCTCGAGCAGGGAAAATCTTCTCTTCGGATGATATTATGAAAATGGCTGCATTGGAGAAAGAGCAACCAGAGGCGTCGAACGAGAATTTGGCTGCTCTGCTTGGTAAGACTGCCCGACAGGTGGGTGAGAAAAGAAGAGAGACTTCATATCGAAGATATTTAGCAGCCATTGGAGATGTAGTTACTGTGATTGCTGAATCATCATTGTCCCCATCTGATAGTCAGAGGTCCGATGATTCAGTTAGACCTTCTACTAGTGCTGCTGTTATCGCATCGCCTCCAAGGGTTATTAGCCCTCCGAAAACTCCAGTGAGCCAAATTCCTATGCTGATTTCTTCTTCTCCCCTGTATCGAAGGCCTAACCTCAAGATAAGAAGAAAGTCGGTGTTCCCCTGTTCTGACACTCTTCCAAAGGGGGCCGAAACGTCTTTACAGGTAGAGATAAGCAAACAGCCTCGTGTTGATTCCCTTCCAAAAAGTCGGCTCACAGACAGTGACCCAGAGGAACTTGCAAAAGTAGACATTACCTCCCCAGAAGCAGATAGGGGGCGATTCCCTTACGAGGAGGCCGCTACAGTTTCAGAGATGAATCAGGAGCTTTCGGGTGTGCCCGTCCTCTTTGATTCTGTTTTATGTGTTATTGACACGGCCCGTTCTGACACCGCTGGTCGGTTAGGATGGGACCAAACTTTTATTGAGTCCCCGGCTGCTATGACGCCCGGGGACGCAACTACTGAAACTAGTCTTAACAGGGCCACACTAGATGCCACACCTAACTGGAAGGAAAACATTTCAACATGGATAGGAACATGGGGTATTTCTCAAACTAATATAGATCAAGAACTCTTTGAGGTGGGAAATGAACTCAAAAGAAATATTCAATCCCAGGACCAATTGAACGAGACCTATGCCAGGTTGGTAGAGATTTTGGGGGGCTCCTCTGTACCCACTACCACCACCAGGCCTAAAAAGCTCCGTAGGCATGGAGGCAAACGCGCCAGGAAGCGCTACTCTTATGCTAGGGCGCAGGATCTTTTCAAGAATGATCCAGCGCTTTTGGCAAAGTGCATTAGAACGGGCATTGACTGTACTAGTTTCGACCAACAGCCCCTTAACAGGGATGAGGTTAATGACCTGTACAAATCCATTTGGGGTAATACGCCCCCAATTCGGCTTTCCGAATTAAGAGAGGATGATACATTTTCGACACCTGAAATGGACCCAGACACAATTCTATACGCGGTGCAAGTTGCCGAAATTAAAAGTCGGCTGGCTGGGATGAAAAATGCCACAGCTCCAGGACCAGATAAGATAAAAGTTAGCAATATATCTTCAGGAGCAAAAATTGAAATATTGTCCCTATTGTACACCCAAATTTTATACACTGGTTTTGTGCCTTCTGGGTGGAAAGCAAATCGCACCATCCTTATACCAAAAGAGGGTAAGGATAATAAGTTTGTCACTAACTATCGCCCAATCACAATTAGTTCCCTGCTGTGCAGAATCTTTTGGGGCATTATGGACAAACGCATTCGATCCGTGGTGACGTTCAATCCACGGCAAAAAGGGTTTATTCCTGAACCTGGCTGTTTCGCCAACGTTCAAATTCTTCACGAAGCAGTCAGTGACATGAAAAAAGTAGAGGGTGGTGTCGGCGCTGTGCTAGACATATCTAAAGCATTTGACACTGTCCCTCACGCGGCGATTCGGTGGGCTCTATCCAGGAAAGGGATCCCCGACGCCTTTACCAATTTGGTAATGGACTCGTACACCGAAGTTTCCACAGTCATTCAGCACCCTTCGAAAGGCATTGAGGTGCCAATTCGTAGAGGAGTTAAACAGGGGGACCCCTTGTCCCCACTCCTTTTTAACCTCATTATGGAGTGCTTGCTTGAGAAATTGGATAACATGTCGGGATATCCGCTATTGGAAAGGAGTGTATCCGTATTAGCATTTGCTGATGATCTGGTGCTGTTAGCAAAAGATGCCCCACGAGCTCAAGAATTGGTTGATATTGTGGTGGAATATCTTGGGGCCCTCGGAATGACATTGTCAGTCGCAAAGTGCTCATCATTCCAAATTACAACCTTTGAACGATCCTGGTTCATTGAAGACCCTTGTCTGGAAAGGTTGGGGGAGAGAATTCCTCTGGTCAGTGATGATCATACCATAACATACTTGGGAGTGAACTACTCTATCTGGAACGGCTTCCCATGTAAAGCATCCATATCGAATTTGATGGAAGCAGTGACGAGGCTACAGAAGGCGCATTTAAAGCCCACTCAGAAATTGGCATTACTTCACACCTACATAATGCCACATTACCTCTACCAATTAGTTTTATCGATGCCATCTATGTCGATGCTCAGGGAAGCGGACTGTCAAATCAGAGTGGCAGTCAAACAGTTCCTACACCTGCATATGAGTACTGCAGATGGCTTATTTTACCTGGCCAAGAGAGATGGAGGACTGGGATTGCTGCGGCTCGCCCAACACGTTCCTAGGGTAGCGCTGAACCTAGGGTTACGACTAGAGAAATCTGCAGATCCCATTTGCAGATGGCTGAGCTCCTGTCCGAGTTTCTACCAACGGACATCTAAAACCGCCAAAGCATTGAGACTCAACATGCCCTATACCGAACAAGATTTAAGATCTTATAAGAAGAAATGCGCCGATGACGAGATAGCCGCCTGGGAGAAGCTGGGATCCCAAGGGAGAGCGGTTAAGGCGCATATAAACGATCCGATTGGAAATGCCTTTTTGAAAGTCTATAATCTTCTGAAACCTGGTCTTTTTATCAATGCTCTCCAATTGAGATCAAATACCGCTGCCAATAAAACTACTCTTAGTAGAGGAAGATCCAGAGAGGATGTATACTGCAGGAAGTGCAATACAGCGGTAGAAACTATGAATCACATCCTCGGCCAATGCATTTTTACGAAACCAGCTAGAATAAAGCGTCATGACGAGATAAAGAACTTTATAGAGGGGAAGATGCTCCGGAAATCAGACACTGTGGTGTCTACGGAAGCCACTTTCTCCGTTGCCGAAGGGGTTAGACTCAAACCTGACCTGGTAATAAAAAGCCGGGAGGGGGTCCATGTGGTCGATGTGACTGTCCGCCACGAGGATGGGTCTAACCTTCTAAAAGCAGGGGAGGAAAAAGTGGTAAAGTACCAACCAGTCATTCCCCTGGCAGCCCAACTTCATGGAGTGCCCAACGCCAGAATCCTGCCTGTGGTGGTTGGTACCTCTGGGGCTATGCCACGATCAACAGTCAGTGCCCTCAAGACGTTGGGGATCATGTCTCGGGGAGATTTACTGACTATCTCGTTAATTGCTCTCAGATGCTCTATTAAGATTTACACACAATTTGTAAATTACGATGGAGCAATTTAGCATTGCTGGCAGTAAATGCAGAAAATGAACTTCTTGGTCCCATGGGGAAGTCTAGGGAACCCAGGGGATCCGACAATGCCTAGAATACGCCAAGTTACCACGCCTTTAAGTGGGAAGTGTATGCTACTTAATGTAGCATATAGAAAATTGTGTAGTCAGAATTCACGTTTTGTGTGTCCTTGAAGCAGAAAAATTGATTGAGTGCAAATCGTATGACTGTCCGTCCGTCTATGATCAACACTAGCGCCTAAACAATTCTGATGAAATTCATCAAAATTGATATTCGCCTAAGTAATCTGAACGAACTCAAAGTCCTGCGAGTTTCAAACGGATATTTTTGTTTTTGGTGTAGTTGACATGAAGCTCAAAATTGGGCAGGTCCCATTTGGATTGAAATCTTTTTCGTAAATTTTCGTAAATTTGAAAAGTTGAAATTTTCATCTTCCTACAACGAGAATATGGAGATTTCTTCCTTAGTGAAATCTGCTGTTGATAGACAGATCTTGAAATACATTCATATGAAATATTTCGATAATATGCGTAATTTTCACGTAATTTTGCGTGAAATGTAGATAAATTTTAAACAAATATATTCTCAAAAAGAGCTCGAAATTTTATTTAAAATTTCTTCTTGAATGTAGCAAACGAAAATAAAAAAACTTATGCTTGTCCTGTTTTGGCGAACTCTCGAATTTTCGAAAACTGCAAACAATTAACATTGCAGAAATACAATACTGATAGAACTCTTTTCTTCTCTTTTCTTTCTTAGAAATCTTTTAGAAATTGGAACTTTTAGTATGGTCATGTACAGTAGAACTCCCATATTCCGAACTAATTGGGTGGGTGGCCTGTTAGGATTATCCGAAAAAATATACCGTACATATGCAAATAGATTTATAGGATTACCAAATATAATGAAACGTAGCTTACCGATCACATCGCATCATCGAGCAGTTTCAATTCCTTACTGCAAAATATTACCGATTTTGCAAGTTCCTCTAAGTGCAACTTACTGTTACATAAACCTGTGATATACACCGTAGTTACCAGTGCAATAAACGATTCATTTCGAATTATGTTTCAATAATTAGTTGTTCAGTTCTATAGTAAGCATAAAATCCTTTCTTTACACTGCAAATATGGATTTTATTTATTTTGTTTATTTTTTCTATATCCCGAAGTTTGTTCGGAATATCGGAAATGTCGGATTAGCTAGGGTTCTACTGTACAATTTTTTTTAAAAAAGCAAGTACTTCTCGCGTAATTTCTACTTGAAGTTAATGCAATTTGTATTTTGAAAACATTTTCTTAAACACGGATCTTTTCTTTAAATTTTTTCCCCGGATCGAGTACAGGATGCTAAAAATGGCGCTGGTTTCATAATAAAGCTGTACTTTTTTGGAATATCTCCAATATATATGACTGTACTATATCTATACTATAACTTCATTTAATAATAATTTTAGTATCTTTAAATACAACCTCGATTTTACTATAAAATTGTGGATTTTAAATTTTAGTAGGCAAACAATGAAATTATTGATGTTCTCTGTGAATATTGATTGAATTAATGTTCTCTGAACAGGCTTCCATTGAAATTATCTTATTCCTTGTGTTTGTTTTACACATTTAGCACAGCATATCATCAACAAGACTTTTATCTCTTTAATTTCTGCCCTCATGCCAAGAGTACGATTCGTGTAAGTCATTTTCGTAACGTTAAAGCTGCAATAAAGGCATAGTAAATCACCCTCTGCTAAATAATGCATTTTCTTACATATTTTCATGTGTCACACCAAGAAAAGTTCTAATAATAAAAGTCCTAAAGGTGAAACAGTAACTCGTAACCTAGACGAGGATAATTGCGCGGTGGTTCATTGTTAACACGCTCCTCCGAATTTATGCGAATGTTAAAATAATATGCTACGTGTGGTATACACTATATGTTCAATTTTCGCGCTGTCAGCTGTGAGTAAATATTTAAAGGAAATTAATTAAAATTAATAACTACGAATACTTTACAAAAATGACCTGACTGTCTGGTACACAATTTTTTTCAGGCAGGTTGAGAATGTCTAGTTTTACATATGGATATTTAGATTTACATTTATTAATCTAAAGATTAAAAACTCTTGTGCCGTACGTGGGTGAACACCACTATTTTGGCTCGAATACAACTGCGCATTCGTTAGGTGTTTTTGAGTGTTTCGACTGATGTGGAAGGTGAAGGTTCAATCGATAGCACCTTGCCTGCCCTGTGAGTTTGACCTTGCATGCGCTCCGCGGCAGCCGGATACTACAACCCCTTCAAGGCACACAAATAGCCAGCGACTGGGAGACTCAGTGGTTTATGGCCAATGAGTCATCCTCACCATTCGTGACAATGTCACAAGCTTCTTATGGATTGTGAGCTTGGATGCGAAATGTGGGCTAATTTTAGTAGAAAATGGTTACTTAAACGTTTCGTGAGGACTTTCTATGTGCTGTGTGAATGTGATTTTCTTTTGACAGCTCTGAGATTTTTATTAACAAAAAATATCACTCAATGTTAAAATTTGGGGATGGTAAATTGTCAAAATTTTGTCACTAGTTCATGACTTGACTTTTACAATGTAACGTAGAAAAATATCCTCTAACACGTGGTGTAGCTAGAATCAATATTTTGTGGGTACTTGATACCGAAAAATCGATTAAAGGCAAAACGTGTCCGTCCATCCGTCTGTCTGTGAACAGGCTACTCCGTTCAGCCTATTTTCTTCAAAATTGATATTCCTTAATAAATCTAGCTAATGTCGTGGCAACTTGAATTTAAAACCGATATTTTAATTTTGGGAGGCACTTTCCATGAAGGCCCTGGAACATTTTCCAATTTTTCAAAAAAGTGGCTCCGACATTTATGATTAAATTTTGTTGTTGGATAGTGTGAAGGACTTTCAAGAGAATGGTGTACGTCTCATGTAGACCATTCTCTTGTAAACTCTGATTTTTCGAAAATTGCAAAAGTTCAAAACTTTTTTCGCATTTTCCTACAACTAAAATATTAAAGACAGAAATATTTCCCCTTAATGAATCTGTTCCTTAAAGATAGAGTTTGAAATAAGATCATATACAAGTTTTCGAAAATTTGAATACTTTTCGCGTAATTTCCCATAATATTACAAAGCCGTTAACACTATCGCGAGAAAGTACGTGCTCATGTAGCACCACTAGTTTGTACAAATATTTATATTTTTCATAATACATGACACACTAGATACTGTAAATAATATATCTATTCTATGTGCCTGTTATTTATAGTCCGGGAGCCAGCAAGAAAATCCACGTATGATAAGCTCAAAGCAAAATTGTTTTTGAGAAGTTAGCCAGTGTTATGAGGATTAGGGAAACTGTAGGTGTTGGCATTACGCTGCACAATTTTTTGAATGTGTCGAAAAAAATGATGCCATTGGGGAATGAGTACACTGTAAATTCTTGTTGTATATTGTTCGTTAGATAGCCAAAGTGTGAAAGAGTTGAATGCCATACCAATGTGATCTCTCAAACTGTACGTCATATTGAATTCAAAGTATCATTATTTAATACTCTCTTGTATTACGAGCTCAAAGCTATTTTTTTCCTCTAATGGAAGAAAATTCTTATTCATTGCCGATTATGACGACGCCATACCTTTTCGGCGTCTCTAAATAGCCGCCATACCATCGAGTTTTCAGTTTACAATTGGGATAGGTGTATATCACTTATATTGATTGATTGATTAATTAATGAGTGATGCCGGCAGCGTCAATTGCTTAAGTAATTAGTCCCGTAAGTGCAGTGCATCCATTTTTCTCGGAAGATGGGATGATCTTCCCCTGCTGGATGGAGAAATTCGGCGCCAACCTAGCCGTCGGCTTGCGGGTTTTTCCTCAACCAAGTACATCCTACCAGCGGGGCACTGTCTCAGTCTGGTCAAGCGCTAAGATCCCGACTGGTCTCCCGACATGCGTGGAAGTGTAGTGCATGCTATTGTAAGTGTGTGAACGTAATGGGTGAGGTAGGGCAAGGAAGAGGAAGGAAAGATCGCGCGAGATCCATGACCCGTTTTTAGGGTACTGCTCCGGCATTTGCCTGATGTTGATCACAGAGACCACGGAAAACTACCGATCATAGCAGCCGGCCGCTAAAATTCCTCTCTGGGCAGGGCTACATTCGACCTAGCTTTCTAGCTAGTGTTGAAAACCCTGCCACCGACGGGACTCGAACCCTATGACCTCCTGGTCAAAGGCACTGCAGTGACGTCAAATGATGCCCTGAGCCACGGATATATGGAAAAACATCAATTGGCTTGTGACGCTGCTATTTGTACAGAAATCTATTTGATTAAAAGTCCTTTTTTTCTAAGAAAAACGATATGATACAAATCAAAACCACTTGGTAGCAATCCAGTTGGATTATTTAACATTATTAGTTTACATAGATTTTACCAAAACAACGTTACAGTTTTACCAAAACGATCTTGGATGTTATACAAATATAACATAGGTATTTATTTTATTTTATCATAACTTATCACGAACATGAACTGGGATATACCAAGTTTCAAGAAAAATCCACTGATGCCACCGCCAACCAAGAAGATAGGTTCTAGAAATACATATGAATTATCTGGGACATATCTTTTCGGAAATCGGTCTGGAGTCGTTACTGAAGGTGGTCTTGTTGCGTCTACTGTATTATTCTACCATGAGTCATTTATCAAAGGCGCTTGGGGGAGGTCTCAAATAGCGTGCAGGATCTTACAAAACTAGTGCCTCTTGCACTGCTCTCCGCGCCCACTCCCGGGGCGTCCTTCCTGTCGCAGACGAAGAGGGTAATCCGTCACAATACCTTGCACATTACGTAACGAGGGAATTCTAGGGGGCCCACTGAACCAAACTTAACAATGAATATATGGACTTTTTTCATGGAAGAGACGTCAATGTCCTGAAATATTCTGAGGGTTGCAGAAGTGTTGAATCCATTTTGGATTAGATTCAATTATTGAACGTGTGTAGAATACTTATTCTCCACGCACATAATGAGGCAACTGGTGAGCGTGTGCAGTACCTCGAGCCTCATGCAAGGGATATACCGGCACGTTCTTTGCAATTTATTTTGATTTTTTCTTAAACATATTGAAGCCCATAGTGTGAACGCCAGCCTGGGCAGGCTGGTGCAAATCACATCCACCGAAGTGGGAGAATTTGAATGCTAGCCTCTGTAGGAAAAGGGCCCACGGAACTTACACATCTCAGCGAGGCTCGCCGGGGACGTTGGCGCTGGCCTTGACGCGAGCGGCCTGGGGAACCGGAGAAATGAGCGGCAGCAGAGGGGAATTCAGCGGTTGCAACGGTTCTCTGTTGCGTAGAGAGGCTACTCTTCTGCTGGAGAGTAAGGTCTCCTAAATTGTGCGTGCAAATTGCATACATTACAAAACAGTGGATTGGGCGTGGAAATAACGGAAAAAGATTTACTAAGAGGTAAGTGATTTTGAATGTATATTGAAGTAACTGCTTTAAATATTTTAATGCTATTTTCAAAAAAATTGCATGAATTTGACTAGAGTAAATAACCGTACTTACTCGCGGCTACTTATTCCTAGCTTTTTTTGTGAATTTTATACTGAGTTCGATGTTCAGAGTACGTTGAATTTCTTTGTAGGAAGCGGGTAGAAAAGAATATATTCGGAGTCCAGCCCTAGCTGCAGATCAATTGGATTAGGAATCGTACTGAGGCAGGCAGATTCACCGGATTCCTGTTATGTGTGTGACCGCCTGTAGGCGGTTCGTAGGAGGTATAATCAGTCATCCTCAAGTAAGATTAACATTTTGTACAAATTTAAGAAATAGATAATTTAAAAGACTGAATGATTAAAACGCCATGTGTCTTGTGATAAGAATGAACAGCTGTATGAATTCTATTGAATGAACAGCAATAGGCAGGCTGGTGCAAATCACATCCACGCATTCATTTATGCGAAGAAAATTTCTCTGAATTTCATTGTTTGTATCGGTGAATCTTGTAATAATGAGAATTTGAAAGACATGTGTTATTAGTTGTCAAACTTTTTCAAAGATTAATGTTGTAAATAAGAGAAAATTGAATTAAGTGACGTAAAATTATTTGAGTGACAACCATAATTTGATAGATCCATTTAATTGAGATCGGCGATCAATGCCAGACAAGACAGTTGTCAAATTTCTTATCTTTATTATAACAGGATTAATACAAGTTTAAACTCATCTCAAAGCAATTCCTGTTTAATTAAAATTTGTAGTCAGCAATTAAATATAAAGTAAGTTCATGTTAATGAGAGAGATTTTCTAGGAAGAAATGTGCACCCTGGAAAGGGAAAAGTAAATTGTTCATAACTTGCGGAAATGTTGAAAGATTATTATATAGCTCGAAGGTAGTGCTGACGGGGGTTACAGAATGATTCACGAGCTGTTGGAGTTTGTTTATGTCTTTCTTTGTTCTTTTCGTGAGTTCCATGTTATGTAGTGCATTTTCTTAGTTATATTGAATGCAAAATAATTGTTCAGGTATTTCTAGTGTTCAATTTCGCAATCGAGAAACGATTCATCACGCCCTGAGTCTATGAAAGAATTCTATAGTTTTTTAAGGTGA